>JAZKJV010004940.1:600000-887688 GCA_037367405.1 Ottelia alismoides | reverse complement strand
TATTTACAAGGAGAAAATAAATAGATAAGTTTCTCTATATGCATGGTCTATATATACTGATGAGAGGGAATTTATTTATTTTTATTTTTCTTTTGTTTTCCCCCATTTTTATTTTAGTTTTATTTTTATAAATATGTACAAATTATATAAGAAACACTTTTTAATTTTATTTAGAGGAAAATAATATTTATTTATATACATAGGTATATATACACAAGAGATTGACCCTATCTCACTCTACTTGGATTCTTTTGCGGTCAGGACCCTACTGAGCCCTCCCTTGGGATTAGGTCACTCAATATTTATTCTAAATATTTCCCTCTTTTTCTTTTATTTATTTATTCTTTTATTTATGCAAAAAAACATGCTAATTATTGTAATTTACACTATGCATGCATGATGATAATTTATGCTATTTACACATATCTACATGATGGTTTGCATAGGTTTTGTAGCTAAACTAAAAGAATAAAGAGTGATGAATGGGTATTCATCACCCCCTATACTTAACTTTGCTAGTCCCTTAGCAAACACTTATTTGAAAAAGAAGTGAAAAAGAAAAGGAAAAAAGAAAAAGAGAGGAATATGCATGGATTAATGCCGAGTATTAAACTTGTCTTCATTAAATTGAAATATGGAGCTCGGTCAGATCTTTGGATTATTAATGTGTCGGAACCTTATTTGGACTTAGGTTTAAAACATAACAGCCTCTAAGATCCACTAATCTATAGTCAAGACTCCTCAACAATCCAGATCAGAACAAGTCTACATACACAAACCCTGAAGACCATGAATCTTTCCTTGTACAGCGTATGTGAGGTATAGCTCTCCACCTCGGAAGTAGCAAAATTACAACCGTCCCCAACAAGGTATTCCCTTCTAACAACAAGGTATTCCCTTCTATGACCTTAATCTGGCCACTCTTTCCTCGAGGAGCGGGGTATTCCCTTCTAAGTTCAAGTTCAACCGGCTCAAGAAGAGGGGGAAGAAGAGAATGGACCATGGCCCGTGTAGCCATGTATCCCTGGGAGCTCAACCAATGTAGCTAAGTCTCCCTGCTGCAAGCTACATAAGATGGAATATGAGTCTCAAGCTTTGCTTATTGCACTATATACATACTCCAGTGGGATTATCATTTCTATCAGACCCATCACTTTTTTGGAGTTATTTTCTTTTTGCATTTTTTATGTGTATCTGTACAACATATTTACAAGGTGCAGCATATATACATAAGGAGTTTTTCCTCTTGAGCCAGAAGACTATCCCTCTTTTGAAGCATTATTACAACCCACAACTCCTGTCGTTAGACCTCATGGCAACCAGACCAAGTTGAGATGCACTATAAGAAGAAGAGAGGTTCCGCCTAGAAGTACTACCCTCATATGCCACCCCAAGTCCAGGAAGACTGCCTTCTCACCACCTCAACCGTAGAGAGCTCAGTGTAAAGTGCGGGTCCAAGTCAAGCCATTGTCTATACGAGTCATGTGTGTGTTGTTAAGTGATCTACTTAGGCTCATTGAGATGACATATGACCATAGCCTAGTGGACTCAAAGAATTAAGTCACCAAGGACCTGAAAAGTCTCAACCCTAAGCCTTATAAGGTTCCTCTTATAATTAGGTGGATTAAGATCTTAACCAAGCTCCATTCTCTAATTTAATTCCAAGCTAGTTTAAATGTCACCTATAATCCAGGAAAAACTATATAAGTATTTACAAAGATGCTATTTTACAAATATTTACACATGTGCAAAATTTTTGAAAAATGTTTTGAAACCATGAATGTATGCATGAATGCAAGTTTTGCAAAGTATTTACACAAATTTACACAGGGTTTTTGCAAACTTTTGATTTTCAAAACATTTTGGAAAATTTTTGTACTATATACATAATTTTGATAAGAAAATATTTACACACTATTTACACAAAAAGTTTTTATAAACATTTTTACAAAAATAATTTGTACAATAGCTATGTATGTGCAATAAAAGAATGCTTATTTACAAGGAGAAGAATTTTTTTTAATTTTTATGGATTTTTGGTTTTTAGCCATTTTTTATTAACACACTCACACAAAGTACGAGTTATGGCTAAAGTGTATATGAAATATTTACACATCCCCTATACTTAGCTCGAACGATGTCCTCAGAGTCAAGAGCGATGAAGAAGATATAACTCGTGCTTAGTATACGGAAGTGAAAAGGAAGGCTATATACAAAGACAAATGAAAGAATAGAAATGCAAGAGGATCTCGGCATTTCCCTCTATACTTAGGATCACTAATCCTAAGTATAGTAGGCTGTACACGAAGGGAAAGCCGAGTGAGGAATGTACAGGGTCTACCCCCCCTATAGTTAGGGTAAAATACCCCTAAGTATAGGCAGCAAAAACAGAGGTAGATATGAACCAAAAGAATACCCGAGAGTCCTACATCCCCCTATACTTAGGGTAAAGTACACCCTAAGTATAGAATAATCATAAGATGAGAAAAGGGAATGTGGGACTAACGAATAGAGTGATATGGACATCTGGATCTATACAAGTCGGAAGAACAGTGAGAATCAGTTGTGAGATGCAATAGATGTGAGTCAAGAGACCACATCTCACGCAAAGTGAATAGGGGTAACATCAATGACTCGCGACTCATGATCTAGATATGGCTTGAGCCGCTGGCCCTTCACTCGAAAGGTACTCTCAGAAGACAACTCAGATATATCTATACTCCCATTGTCATGTACCTTTCTCACCAAATACGGTCCCTTCCATTTGCTCTGTAGCTTCCCTGGAAATAGAAGAAGCCTAGCATCAAACAACCATACTCTCTGTCCTAGCTCAAAATGCTTGTGGCTGATATGAGAATCATGCCACTCCTTCACTCTCTCCTTATAATGTAGGCTGTTTGAAAAGGCGGCATCACGAAGCTCCTCCAAGGCTGCTAACTCTGCCCTCCTCTGATCTCCTACACTCTCTGAATCCAAAAGTATCTCAGTGACATCCCAAAGTGACCTATGTCTCAGCTCAACAGGTAAATGGCACGGCTTGCCATAGACGAGGCGAAAGGGAGATGTACCTAAAGGAGTCTTGAAAGACATCCTATATACCCACAAGACCGAGTCCAAAAGCTGTGACCAATCCTTTCGATCAGGGAGGACGACTTTCTGCAATATAGTCTTGATCTCCCTGTTCGATACTTCAGCAAGACCATTCGTCTGAGGGTGGTATGGAGTGGCAACTCGATGGTCTATGCTGAACTCGCTAGCAAAGGCCTTTACCTTATCGTTGACGAAATGAGACCCCCCGTCAGATATCAACACTCGAGGTACCTCAAACCGTGAAATGATATGCTTCCTCAAAAATCGGCAAACAGTCCTAGCATCTGCGATTCGGGCGGGGATGGCCTCAACCCAATGACTAACATAATCAACGGCCAAAAGAATGTACTCAAATCCCTGACTCCTAGGGAATGGACCCATGAAATCGATGCCCCATGCATCAAAAACCTCACAGAAGTGAATGGGCTGCATTGGCATCATGTCACGCTGTCAACAAGTGCCCATCCTCTGACAGTCGGTACACCTCTTCACGAACTCATCAGAGTCCTTGAAGAGAGTAGGCCACCATAGGCCGGATTGGAGCACTTTCTGTGACGTTCTCCTCCCAGAGTGATGTCCTCCTGCCTCAAGCTTGTGGCAGTAAGTGAGGACGCTATGGTGCTCCTCCTGAGGAATGCACCTACGCCAGACACTATCCCCTCCTTCATGGTAAAGGATGGGATACTCCCAGTGGTAGAACTTGGCCTTCGTGAGGAAGGTCTCAAGTCTCTGCCTGGGCCAATCTTGTGGAACTTTCTTAGCAACAAGAAAGTTCACAATATCGGCGTACCACGGGAGAGAGGCAATAGCAAGGATCGCCTCATCTGGGAAGGTCTCACAAATAGGCTCAGTCTGCTCAGAATCCTCAAGATGCTCTAATCGGGAGAGATGATCCGCCACCACATTCTTGACTCCAGGCTTATCTTTAATCTCTATATCAAACTCCTGGAGTAGAAGGATCCATCTGGTCAATCTGGCTTTGGCATTCTTCATTGCCATGAGGTACCTGATGGCGGTGTGACCAGTATAGATGGTCACTCTAGATCCAATGATGTAATATCTGAACTTATCTAGGGCGAAGACTACGGCTAGCATATCCTTCTCAGTGACTGTGTAGTTCCGCTGCACGGCATCCATGTACGGCTAGCGTAGTGAATCGCAAATGGGATTCCATCCCTCCTCTGTCCCAGCATGGCCCCTACGGCAAAACCAGAGGCGTCCGTCATGATCTCGAATGGGAGAGACCAATCAGACGGCTTGAGAACAGGAGCCTCTACAACACATCTCTTGAGAGTCTCAAACGATGAAAGACACTTGTCATCTACAAGGAACTCGGTGTCTTTCATCAGCAGATCAGTCAACGGTCGGGCAATCCTACTGAAATCATGAACGAATCATCGGTAGAAACCGACGTGCCCCAGAAAAGACCGTAACTACCGCAAGTTGGACGGTGGCGCGAGTTTTCTAATGACATCAACCTCGGCCGGATCAACCTCCATGCCCCTATTGGAGATGATATGGCCAAGCACCATCCCCTGAGTCACCATGAAGTGACTCTTCTCCCAAGACAACACAAGGTAAACCTCGATGCATCGCTGAAGGACCTGGTCTAGGCAGTCAAGACAGGAGTCAAATCCGTCGCCGTAGACCGAGAAGTCATCCATGAAGACCTCCAAGCACTCCCCCACCATGTCCGAAAAGATAGACAACATGCATCTCTGAAATGTCACAGGGGCATTGCATAGCCCAAATGGCATGCGTCTGAAGGCATATGTCCCGAAGGGACAGGTGAAGGTGGTCTTGTCTTGGTCCTTGGGCATGATGGCCACCTGATTGTAGACGGAGTTCCCATCCAAGAAGCAATAGTGGCTCTTCCCTGCCAGTATCTCAATGATCTGATCAATAAAGGGCAGGGGGAAATGATCCTTCTTCGTGGCCTGGTTGAGTCGTCTGTAATCTACGCAGACCCGCCAAGAAGTGGGTACCCGGGTAGCGATCTCCTCTCCAAACTCGCTGACAACTGTAGTGATGTCCGTCTTCTTGGGCACCACATGCAACAGACTGGCCCACTTGGAGTCGGAGATGGGGTAGGTGAAATCGGTGCTCCACCATTTCGAGATCTCCTTCATGACAACCTCTTGAAGATTCGGGTTCATCCGCCGCTGGAACTCACGCGACGGCTTTGCCTCATCCTCGAGATAGATATGGTGGGAGCACATGCCAGACTTATCCCCTGGAGATCGGCTACGCTCCATCCAATCGCCTTGCGGTTCTTTTCAAGAACCCCCATCAGACAGGATTCCTGCTCTCCAGTCAAATCGGTGGAGAGAATGACTGGGTACATCTCATGCTCACCGGCAAGGAACCTATACTTCAGCGATGCAGGAAGTGGCTTCAGCTCTGGACAAGTAGGTGCTGGCGGATCTGGCCTCTGAAAGGTCTGAGTGAATGCTGCCAAATCCGCATGGGAGAACGGAAATTCTTGCTTACTATCAGTATCTGGGGAAGGCTGCTCTACTGAACTGTCTCTACTCTGTATGGCATCAACCTCCTCCCTGGCTGTAGGCTCAGTGGAAGTCAGACATGGTAGAAAATCATCGAACTCTACCCGATCAAAATCTGACTCCGAGGGATCTGTATCATACTCACAGAAATCTGTCTCGCAGTCAAAACCGGCTCTACTGACTGAAAGTATCCTGGACCAGGAATGCTCTCTCCAAGCTCTCCTTTGCTGACGTCTCTGCATCAGTGAACTCTGAAGGTGAGAGGATGGCCTGTGCGACTGGATCTTCCCAAACTGCCTCATCATCTGTGATCACAAAATCGCAATCCTGGTGGATGTCTCGCCCTGCCTCTGTTATCTGCTCTGAATCTGTGGTCTGCTCCGAGCAATCTGACTCTCTGGCTCTGATGTCCTCGACCATCTCTATTTGTACACTCTCGCCCTCGACGCGAAAGTATACCTTCCTGCTATAATGGTCAGTAACTACCTTGGCCGTGGCCAAGAACATGCGACCTAGAATGATGGGGGTACCGGTCACAGATTCAGGGATCTCCATGTCCAACACAACGAAGTCCACGGGGAATTTCAGGCCCTGAATCGTGACGACAACGTCCCTCAGCAATCCCTTCGGCCTCTTGACAGATCGATCATCAAACTGAAGGACTGTCCTGCTCTGTCGGAGAGTGCCCAACTCGAAGCAGTCGAAAAGGGCTGCCGGAAGTAGGTTGATCGATGAACCGCTGTCTAATAGAGTGCGGTCGAACCTCTACTCATGGATATGGCATCTGACATACGGGGCTCCTGAATCTGGCCTCTTGGCCGGCAGATGGTTCTGGATCGCGAAACAAGTGGCCCGAGTAAGCACATATATCTCAGGCTGATGGTTCCTCCTTTTACTCCTGACTGTGGTCCTGTCTCTGAGTGATCTCTAGAGTAGAGGGATGTGCTCCAAGGCCTCCTGGAGAGTCAGCTGGATATGGAATCTGTCGATCATCTGTTGGCTGAACTCTACCTGATGATTCTTTTAGGATTTTCTTTTTTCTGCCCCTTACCCAAATGGAGTGCTCTAGGGAAAGGGGACTACAGGGTCCTTCTCAGATGAAGGACTAGGAGAGGGTTAGGCTGCTCAAGCACGGTAGAATCCACACATACATCATCATGCACCACAGGTGGATCAGAAGAAAATAAACCCTTTCTTTTATTTTCAGAAAAGTCATGCGGTACATGTACAGACTGAAAGACTACAGGACTAGCAGAAGTAGAAACGGTGGCATCAGCACCACCCTCGGCATGTCGACTTGCGACATCAGTACCGCGCTCTGGCTCAACAACTGCGGTGGCATCAGTACCACCTCCTCCAACTGGTGAAGCGACGACCTCAGTACAGTTGGTGGGATCAACATCCATGGTGGCATCAGCACCACCATCATCATCTCTCGCGACATCAGTACCGCGTTCCTCCTCGCCTGGCGCCCTAGAAGTGGCATGGGATCGTCGCTCAGATGAGGCGTCGCCTGCTGGCATCCTACCACTCCTAAGTGTGACAAAATCAGTATCAAACAGATATGCAGACAAATCACCAAATGAATCACTAGGAGTAGCATGCTTTATGAAATCTACCTGCTCAGACTTCCTCTTCAGATTATTCAGGTTCGGCACGCTCCAGGCAGGTATGGCGGCCTTCCCTCTCACGATCTCCCGCATCTCCTAGCGGAAGTCATCCATCTCCCGTCTGAAGGTAGCCTGCTGCTCTGTCATGAGGCGGGCTAGGTCGTCTATGGCGGTTCTCATAGGTTGGCCCATGAGAACCTGACGGGTGTCCTTGCTGGTAGTGAGGCTGCTGCTGTGGCTGGTGCGGGTGAGAAGGGTATTGTTGGGGGTGATACAACTGTTGAGGCTTCTCTCGTCTCCAAGACTATCCCTGCTGATAGGGACGAGGACCATACTGCTGGTGCTGCTGGGATGACTGTTGCTGCTAGTGTATTTGGGGCTGGGGCTGCTGGTGCTCTTGCTGATGGCCGTACTGACCACCTTGAACTGGAGGTTGCTGCTGGGAACTGGCACTTCCGGCTGACCAACGCAATCCGGGATGGTCTCGTCGGATACCGGGCTGGGGTCGATCGTACCAAATCCCGTTGACATCTATCAACGGCTCTTGCTCGTAGGTGGGTGGAGGGAGTACTGCCAGAGGCTGATCCGGCTGGTAGACCACCATTTGAGTGTCTGGGGATGGTGGTGACTGGTAGTACGGCTGTGGCTGCTGGTACGGCTCCGCCTGTACAAGGTGAACCTGTCTCGGCTGACTGGGGTGCTAGGACGAGCTGCCACTGCTACTCGGATCTCCTCGTGACTGAAGACGGGGTTTGAGAAGCGTCTGTGCCTCTGGAGACACATGAGTTGTGTCTTCAAGTCACTCAGAGTCTGTGCCATGTGATCCATCTGAGATATGCCCTGGCACTGCTTCTTATCGATCAACTTGATCCGGTCCAGCTTCTCGCTGATGATCCCCATGTCTGCGGCTGTAGGCTCAGACTGTGTGGCTGCCGCGGACAAAGTAGAAGGACCAGCATCGACCCTTGCTATCCTCTGGTACTGCACGGACTGGGACTGGGGGCGTCCCTGAGTGTAGAGTCAGGTCTGGGACATCATAGTATAGTTCTCGGCCATCTCCTCGTAGATGGCCCAGACCTGATCCTCATCCTTGGTGAAGTAGGAACCACCACATGAAGCATTTACCAGGCCCTGCAGCTCAGGTGTCAACCTGCAGAAGAAGCTCTAAACTAGGTTCGGCTTCGTGATATCGTGGTACGGGCATCTATCAGTAAGCTCTCTGAACCTCTCCCATACCTCGTGAAACTGCTCGTTGGGGAGCATGGAGAAGTTGCTGATCAGGGCCCTCACTGCGTTCGTCCGCCCGAGTGGATAGTACTTGTTCAAGTACTCGGTATGGAGCTGCTCCCAGGTGTACACAAACTTCCCTAGATGCTTCAGCCAGGTGGCTGCTCTATCTTCTAGTGAAAAGGGGAAGGCGATCATCCGGATGGTTCCTCGTCCACCTGTCGATCGTGGACGGTGCTGCAGATCATCAGAAACTCCTGGAGATGTAGATGGGCTCCTCCGTGGCGAGCCCATGGAAACAGGGTAGGATCTGAAGTGTGTTTGGGGGGAACTTGAAGTCCCCCACGATCACTGGTAGTACTACCCAACAATGCGTCAGTGTCGATCCGGGGTTGTGCAACTCCCGCATCGGTCTCGGCTGATCTTGCTACTGCTGCTACGGCAGTTGCTGCGGCTGCTGCTGCATCGTCGGGTCTCCTCGGTCCGTCTCCGGGCCCATGCTGCTCGCGGTCGGCTCTCATCTGCTCCATCTCTCTCCTCATCTCCACCATGAAGGCTCCCTGATCTCGTATCTATCTCTGCATCGTCTCGAGGGAGGCTAACATGGTGGTGTTGATCGCACCCTGGTCCAGTACGCACGTCTTCGTCTCGGCTCTCTGACCCTCGGTGCGATCCTCACTGCTGGCCATGGTCTCTGCAAAGGCAAAAGACCCAAACTCAGGTGCCGATAAATCTGACTGTTGTCTCTCATCTGGCACTAGCATCTCAGGTATAAAAGAAGGGTGGTCGAGGGGGAACAGGGTGGAATCAAACTCAGGTTCGGAGAGCGGGTTTCGGCTCTCGCGAACCAACCTAGATGAACGGGCTGGAGTGCTGAAAAGCGGTGCAGCCAGAGGCTGCTTAACGGACCTCCTTCCCATCATCTTGATCTGGCGAGTCGGGCGGATGGGATCTGGAAACAACCAAGATGAGCAAACAAACCCCGGGTTCACCTACTCAACATGAGCTGAAGACCGTAAGAGTTCGGTCAATTATCTTGTCAATTTTATTAGGTGATCATGTCAGGATAGCAGAGCGGTTACGTGACCTGTTGGGAATCCGACTCCCCCAGGAGACTGTCCCGATCTTGAACTAGATCTTTCCCAGCCAGTACAAGCCATGGACCATTTACCGGCTACCCGATCGACTCGCTTTGTTAAGGATATTGCGGCCCGCTTTACCGGAGACCGGAGCAATCCTCACTGGAGAACGACTAGCCCAGAAGCAGTAGTCTGAAGAGGGCTCAGATATGGCTCTATCCTAGGGTACGGGTCACTCTCTCGCACATACAATCCAGACAATGAGGGGGTTGCTCTCCCCAAGACAGATTTTTATGGTGAAGTGTCTTTTAGGGTCAAGTTTGTTTAGTAGTCCCGATTTTATGGTTTTTTTTTGTTTTTTAGGTATTTTTCAAAGCAAACAACGCCTAACAAATTTTTCGGTTCTCCTGGTTATTATAAGTCCAAAAACAGGGGGAGAAGATGAAAAAGCCGATGCACGGGAATCAATGATGCATGCAGAGTAAGAGATGTGTACCTAACTCTAGCAGTCTACATGCAGAGTGATCCGCGTATAAAATAAAGACAGAAAGTAAACTACCTATATGATGCACGGGAATCAGCCTTAAGCAGTGCAATTTTACACGAAAGAACCAATGAATAAGTGGTCAACAGGAGGGTCGTTTTTCGGTCTCGGATGCCGATCGGTGCCCGCCACAACGGGTCCTGCCAGCGTTGTATACGACCTCTAACGGCTCGGGACACCTCAAGTGACCAAATAGCCTTCTTATTGGTTTTATTTTGGTCCAATTACGAGCTAATAGGTACAAGAAAGTAATTAGGTGTGTGGACCCTAGTTATTACGGTGTAATCAGAGAAAATCCTAAGCTAAGGCCAAAACCGTGAAAACCAAATAAGCAGTAAATAAACAATAAAAAACCGTGAAAAACCACGAAAAATCCGGTGGGGTCCCCCGAGCACACCGGTGCTCGGCGAAACATACCCCGAAAGTCTACCAAGTCTCTGTCTAGGTCCCTGTATTATTACGATTAATAAATGTGCTGAAAATAAATCTAAACTAAGCTACGCTCCTCCGTGGCTGTTCCGCGGCTCTAGCACTCCTGCTTGGCTCCTCGTGCTCTCCCGCAGCTTCGTAAAGAAGGAAGCTGCCTCCGAATCCTACGGTTGCTTCGGCTTTCGAAGAAGCCGCCTCGGTCCTCGGGCCCTCGCAAGAAAACAAACAGAGTGTCAAACCAGATTATTATACATAAAAATAAAAGAAAAGTAAATATATGCAAAAATAAAATAAACACACAAAGTAAACACAAACCAAATAAAATAAAATAAAATAAAAACAAAAAAGAAAATAAAAGAAAATAGAAAGCCACGAAAAGCCACAGAAAATCGCGAAAAATAAAAGAAAATAAAAATCGAAGAAAAAAGGAAAAAGGACTACTAAGCCATGCTCCCCGGCAATGGCGCCATTCTGATGAGCGACCCGAGCGACTAAGGTAAATCAGGTGTCAATGGTCGTTGCGACCTCAACCTCTTGGGTCTAGAGCTCAATCAAGAAAAAGAAAGAGGAACCACCAAATAAAGATATAAAATCAATGAAATAAAGATAGCGGTCCTGGCTATATTATTAACCGGGTATAGCACCCAGGGTCGGTCTCAAGGAGCATGAATTGGCCTCGCAGCCTACGAAGTAGTCTAAAAATAAAATAAAATAAACACAAATATTTTTGGTGGATTTTTAGTTATTTTTATATTTTTTGGATTTTTAATTATAAGGGAAAATAAGAAAAAGGCAAAGTCAAGCAAACATAATAAATTATTTAAACATCAAAAACATTCCAAAAATTCAAATAAAAATGTTTTTATGTTTTTTTATGTTTTTTAGTGTTTTTGATTAATTTTTCAGAAATTTTCAATTTTTAAATAATTTTCTTAAAATCAAGAAAGACAAAAACAGTAAGTTACTGTCCAGCCAGACTTGAAAAATCCATTTAAAATATAAAATGGATCTGTAACAACCTAGAGGTAATTTTTATGAAAACAACAACTAAAATTCAGAAAAAGAGTTTATATTTTTTTGAGTTTTATAGAATTTTTTAGAATTTTTATAAGATTTTTAGGGTTTTTTAGTTTTTAAGGTTTTTATATGTCCAAAAATCACCAAAATTGCACACAAAATAAAACACACCAAAACCAACTAATCCTTATTTTTTTAGAATTTTTAGAAGGGTTTAATATTTTTCTTGGATTTTCTAAGTTAGACAGTCACAAAAACCACTATTTTTGAATTATTAAAAATATCAAAAAGCCTAAAAAATGTTCCAAATTTTTAGAGAAATTTTTACACTATGGCAGTAATTTAGATTTAATTTGCTATTTTATTTAAATAAAACATAGGCTCACAGTGCATAGGGACCTAGATGTAAGAAAAAGTAATTTCAGGGGCCAAACAATAACAAATTTAGAAAGTACAGGGGCCCTTGTGCAAAAAGTCGATGAAATCACGTGCGATGCACGTGTATCAGGCACGGAGGGGTATAAATGTCATTCCCATTTTAAAACATGTAAACAATAACACCAAGGAAATATAGGGCCAAAAGTGCAAATAAACCAGATCCTCACATGTCGATGCACGTGGCTAACATATATAAGGACTGAAATGCAAATCACAGAAACATAGAGGTCCACAATGCAAAATAACCAAAATAAAAACAACTAAACTAGATATTTACAGGACTAAATTTTAAACGTAATAAACAGAGAGGCCTAATAGAAATTTACCCCTTATTAAAGCGGACGACCGAAGGGTGGCCACGTGGAGGATCCGACGGTGGCTGGAGGTGGCTAACCCTTCGCTAGATCCACGGCGAGGAGGACGCCACGTGTAGATCGGATGATGGAGGCTAGCTGGCGCCTCTTCGCTGGATGTGCGGTCCCGATCGAGCCTCAGATGGATCTGACGGTGGCTGGCGCACCACAAATAGACGGCTGAGATGGAATCTGGAGCGTCGGGGACGATCGGACGACGGAGGAGGATCCTCCAAGAACTCGACGCCGGTGAACTTCGCCGGCCCAATGCGTGCGCAGAGGTCCTCCTCTTGAGCTGCTAAGGTATGGAAATACTTCGCTGAGGTGCTCCGCAACTGATGGAATCCTCCGATGAGGCCGGGGACCATCGGAGTGGCCCGACGACGACGGTGGAAGGAAGCTCCTGTGCGAGAACTCTTGGACCCTCAGATGGGCCTCCTTCGACCTGCAAAATAGCATAGGAGAGCTCCTGGGTTGAGGGCAAACTGCCTCGACCCGTCAGGGATGGAAACGGTGGTCGGGTGCGTCAGATGGATGACCTCCGGCGAGGCGACGACGGTGGAGGTCGAACCTTGGTTCCGGGGTGAACCAAGGTGAGTGAGTGGGTGCAGACGGTGGAGAGAGGTTTCATGGTCGTGACGCGATGGTCGGATGAGTGAATGGGTGATCGGAGCGATGGGAATCGATCGACGACGGTGGAGGGGCAATTTGGGCGAAATAGGGAATTAAAGGAACCTAGGGGGTATCGGAGTTACCTAGCGGTTGCAGTCGACTGTGGTTGAGCTCAGGAAGCTCTGGGGTTCTTCGCCTCGAGGAAACGTCGGGTTCCGAGGCTCAGCGCACCTCACGGCAGTGCACGACGACGAAGGTCGCCAGATCGATGGATGGAGGCTCCTCCTCCTCTCTTCGACACTCTCCTCACTCAGCTTTCACTCTGGGTAAGACAATGGAGGTCCTGGGACGAAGGGGCGTAGCCAAAGATAGCGGGGAAAGTGCGGCGGAGGAGACGCTATATACTGCTGCAGGTCTGAGAAGAAGGCGTCGGGTCCGGCTTGGTGAAGCACAGACCCCTAGGCAAAGGATCGGGCGAAAATCTCGGATTAGTGGGGGTCAACTAGCACCTAGGGTTTGGGTAAATGGAGGTCGGATCTGGCTTAGGTAATTAGGCGAAGTCGGGTCTGGAGCGAGATCCGCGGGCGGAAGGTCCAGGGGGGGAAGTTGACCGGGGGTCAACATCCCCCGTGGACCAATGGGAGGCCTCCATTGGAAATTATTTTGGAAATTAAATTTAAAATAGATAATGATTTTATTTCAAAAAAGTTAAAACATGAAAAATGTTTATTTTTTTTGAATTAATTTTCAGTTATTTTTATTTATTTTTTTGAAATATAATTTATGTGTTTACATTATATTATTATTATACATAGGTATATACATATATGTATTTTTGATTTTTATTTTTAATTGTGTTATTTTTATAAAATTATTCCAATTTTATATTTTATTTATTTATAACATAAAATTTGGAATAAAAGGGTATTTTTATTTTATTTTTATTATTTATTTAAATAGGTTAAATAAATACTTTTATATACATATTTACATGGTATACGTACAAGGTGGATTTTGATTTTTATATATTTTTTCTTTTCTTTTTATTTTTATTTTTCTGATTTTTATTTTATTTATTTACACCATGAAATAAGGAATATAGAAATATTTTTATTAGATTTTAATTATTTATTTACAAGGAGAGAATAAATAGATAAGTTATTCTATATGAATGGTCTATATACACTGATGAGAGGGATTTTATTTATTTTTATTTTTATTTTGTTTTTCCCATTTTTATTTTAGTTTTATTTTTATAAATATGTCAAAATTATATAAGAAACACTTTTTAATTTTATTTAGAGGAAAATAATATTTATTTATATACATAGGTATATGTACACAAGAGATTGACCCTATCTCCCTCTACTTGGATTCTTTTGCGGTCAGGCCCCTACTGAGCCCTCCCTTGGGATTAGGTCACTCAATATTTATTCTAAATATTTCCCTCTTTTTCTTTTATTTCTTTATTCTTTTATTTATGCACAAAAACATGCTAATTATTGTAATTTACACTATGCATGCATGATGATAATTTATGCTATTTACACATATTTACATGATGGTTTGCATAGGTTTTTTAGCTAAAATAAAAGAATAAAGAGTGATGAATGGGTATTCATCAGTTGTCGATGGATGTCGGAGATGAAGGTCGTTGGTGGCTGAAGGGGTAGACCGGAGCTTGGCAGCAAGGCGACGAGGAGTCGCTGCTACAACGGCCACGGGAGGGTGGGTGGAAGGGGGGGATCTCGCCGCGAAGATGAAGCTCGCCGGGCTGTCACCATCGGCGAGGCTTGGAGTCGAGGGCTATCGACGGATGAAGAAACGGAGGGGCGGCGATGCGGTTTAAATAGCGTATCGAGCATGGTCGGAGAGGGAAGGTTCTGGGGTGATTTGGATTTGGGGATTCAATTTGGGATTTAGAGAAATCGCAGGAGGTTGACGAGATCGGAAAGATCTTAAGTATGGCGGCGCGAGAATCGGCGGCGAAATCAAGGGAAGGGCAATGCAAATCGCGGGGGGGGGGGGGGATGCGGAGGAGAATGGAGGGTGCTGGGAGACGATGACCTCGGGCCGTCTGATTGGCCGAGATCGGACGGCCCGCCATGTGCCACGTGGCGGGGGGTTAAGGGGTGCTGCACGTACGCGGCGCGTGCCTGGGAGGCACGTGCCTTGCACGTGTGGCCCTTTTATTTTAATTTTTTTAATAAAAAAGATATAATAATATATACAAAAATGGCTGACACGTGGCAGCTCCAGGAGCTGTTGATAAGCCGAACAGAATCCTACTACTCCGGATCAGGTAAAAATATCACACTTGGGTCGTTGCGACCCGGATCGATAGAAATCTCGGCTCAATCAAGAAAATAAGGATCGGACCACCAAAACAATGTAAAAGTCAAATGAACTCAATAGTGGCCCTGGCTATTAGATTAGCCTGGTATACCGACCAGGGTCAGACTCAGGGAGCACGTGATGGCCTCGCGGCCTACGAAGTAGTCTCAAAATAAAAACAAGCAAAATAAAAGAATTTTTGGTGGGTTTTTAAAAAGTTTTATATTTTTTTTGGATTTTTTTAATCAATAAAGAAAATAAGAAAACAAATAAACAATCAACTTGGACGAATTGATTAACTACTCAAAATTCACCCAAAAATTCAAACAAAAATGTTTTTATGTTTTTTATATTTTTTTATGTTTTTGTTAATTTTTGGTATTTTTCTGATTTTTAGGGACAAACAACAACAACAACAAAGCCTTTTCCCACAATTAAGTAAGGTCGGCTACATGGATTCTTCGCCTCCATTCAGATCTATCTTGGGTCAATCTCAGACTTATATCCAGCAAACTAAGATCCCTTCGTATAGTATCTTTCCAACACTTCTTGGGTCGTCCTCGCCCTCTCTTAGCCGGCTCAACATCCCAACACTCGCATCTCCTAACCGGTGCATCAGTTGACCTTCTTTGCAAATGACCATACCATCTTAAGCGGTTTTCTCGCATCTTATCCTCGATCGAAGCTACACCAACTTTCTTTCTGATTGCATCATTCCGAATCCGATCTTTACATGTATGTCCACACATCCATCTTAGCATTTTCATTTCTGCTACAGCCATTCTCTGCACATGTCTATGATTTTTAGGGAATTTTATAAAAATCAAACAATACTAAAAATGTAAGACACTGTCCAGTCAGGTTTCAAGGTCCAAATTAAAATGCAAAATGGCCCTAATAAAACCTAAAGGTAATTTTCCCGTAAAGTATGAAATACAAGGAAAAACTAAGCACTGGGTTTATTATTTTTGGATTTTTCTTTTAATTATTAGAATTTTTATGGTGTTTTCAATGTTTTTTAATTTTTATAGTTTTTATAAGTCCAAAAATGACCAAAATTAGTCAGAAAATCAAACAAAGCAAGACACACAATATATAATTTTTTTGTAATTTTTAAAGTTGTTTTAATATTTTTTTTGTGATTTTTTAGAGCTAGACAGTGAGAAAAATGCGTATTTTTGAATTTTTAAAATAATAAATGGGCTCCAAAAATTTCCCAAAATTTAGTGAAAATTCTACACAGTGGCAGGAGCCACGTGTCAAATTTTCACTGGATTTGGATGATATTTGGTATTTTATTTACAACAAATACAAGCCCACACTCACAGGAACCTATTTGTCATAAAAATATACTCAGGGGGCCTAAAAAGAACAAGCACATAAATCCACAGGGGTCCGATGCAATTTTTCCAAGAGCTCACGTGCCAAGCGCGTGACCTGGGCACTTAGGGACCTCTTTGCAATAAAACTTAAGTCCCTGGACTAAATAGTAACACGTACTAAAAGTCTAGGGGCGAAAGTGTAAAATACCCACGATATATGGCACATGCACTATTAAAGCACTCACAGGGGCATTTCTGCAAATACTAAAAACATATTTTCATTCAAGAACCCCCAAAACCACAGGCCCATACATGCAAATATCCCACAAAATCACGTGTCGAAGCACGTGTCCCACAATGTACAGGGGTATAAGTGCAAATAAACTAAATGACGAGGTCCTCTATGTAATTTACCAAACTAAAATAAAAGTTCTAAAATATTTACAGGGCTAAATATTAACAACTAAAAGAATAGGGGCCTAAGAGCAATTACCCCTTTATTTAAGCCGAACGTCGGATGGATGCCACGTGGAGACCTGACAGTTAAGAAGAGGCACGTCTAAGCAAAGGACTCCTCGATGCTAATCCAACGGCTGGGGTCACGTCACGTATCTGATCAACGGTCGAGAGGCGCTGGGTTCCCTTCGCTGGATGGAGGGCTGAGAGGAGGCCACGTGTAGATCCGACGGTGGCTGCTGGGCCTCCTCTTAGCCCTGATCGGACGGTCCTCACATGATCTGGAGCTGGAGGGAGATCAGACGGTCGGGGAGGATGCTCGATGAACTCGACGCCGGCGAGTTTCGTCGGGCTCGTGCGCGTACAAGAGAGCTCCTCGGAGGCTGCTAGTGATCGGAGAAGGAACGTCTGGGCCTCCTGCATCTAAAGAGCTCCTCCGATGATGCAACGGAGCTCCGGAGAGCTCAGGCGACAGCGGCGGAGGTTGAGCTGCTGCTCCAGAACGTCAAGCCCTCAGATGGGCTCGCTTTGACCTACAAATCACGGCAACAAGCTCCTGGGTCGAGGGCAAAGTGCCTCGACCCGATTAGCGGCGGTGGAGGTGAACGGTGCGTCGAGGTGAACGGGCTCCGGCGGAGCGATGGCGATGAAGCTCGGTTCCCAGTTCCTGTACAAACTGGGGTGAATGGATGGGCGAAGAAGGTGCGTGGGAGGAGTGCGAAGGTGTGGGTCGACTTCGATGATCGAAAGGTGGGCTAGGGTGGTCGGAATCGGGGTTCGTCGGCGACGTGGTGATTTGGACGAAAATCTAAATTAGCTAAAGAGAAGAAGAACTGGGTCTACCTGATGGATGCAACACGGCCACTCGCAAGCTGTCACTCAGGCGGTGGCTATGGAGGTCCTAGGGTGGAGTGAGATGATCCAAAGATGCGTGAAAATGGGGGCGGAGCTCAGACTATATACATCTTGGGGTCCGGCTAGATGGGAGTCAGGCGTGAAGCTCGGAGCGCGGATCCCAAAGCTAACGTCCGGGCGTGGATCTAGGTGGATCAGGAAGTGATTAGGACCCGGAGTTAGCAGTATTAGTGATCGGATCGAGTGTGGAGAATGTCGAGATATCGGGTCGAAAACTCGGATCCGGGGCTCAGTGGTCCGGGGGGAGTTGACCGGGGGGTCAACATCCCCCGTGGACCAGTCAGAAGAGGCCACGTGTAAATGATTTAGAAATTCAAACTAAAATAGAAAATGGCTGAATTATTAAAAACTCAAAACATGAAAAGTGTTTCTTTTATTTTAAACTATTTTTTTGTGATTTTTAATTATTTTTTTGAGATAAAAATAAGGTAGATACAATATAGTACTATATATTGGTATATATACACTATTGATTTTTTAAATTTTGATTTTTAATTAATTATTTTTGTACATTTTTATTCCCATTTTATATTTTATTTATTTATAGCATAAGATTAGGAATAAAAAAGTGTTTTTATTTTATTTTGATTATTTATTTACAAGGGTAAAATAAATAGGTATATACATCTATATACAAGATATATATACAATGCTTCTTTTGGTTTTTATTTTTATTCTTTTTATTTAATTTTTGTTTTTATGGTTTTTATTTTATTTATTTACACCATGAAATATATAATATATACAATTTTTTCGGGATTTTGATTTATTTATTTACATGATAAAATAAATATATGTGTGGTCTTATGTACATGGTGAATATGTACAAGGAAGGTTGTTTTTATTTTCTTTTTAATTTTTCTATTGTTATTTTGATTTTATATTTACAAGTATATACAAATATATACAAACCTGTTTGTATTTTATTTTTATAGGAAAATATTTTTATTATATTTACAGGTATATTTACACATGAGCTCCCTATCTCTCTCTACTTTGGCTTTTATGCGGTCAGGCCCATGCTGAGCCCTCCCTTGGGATTAGGTTGCTCAATATTTATTCTAAATATTTCCCTCTTTTTCTTTTGTTTCTTTATTCTTTTATTTTTGCACAAAAACATGCTAATTATTAAATTTTACACAATGCATGTATTTTGGTAATTATTTGTATTTACAGATATCTACATGTATTTGCAAAGGTTTTTGTAGCTAAAATATAAGAATAAAGAGTGGTGAATGAGTATTCATCACCCCCACTATACTTAACTTTGCTAGTCCCTTAGCAAACACTTATTTGAAAAAGAAGTGAAATAGAGAAAGAAAAAGAAAAAGTGGAGAATGTACATGGATCAAGGCTGATTATTAAACTTGCCTCATTAAATTGAATTATGGAGCTCAATCAGATCTTTGGATTATTAATGTGTCAGAACCTTATTTGGACGTAAGTTTAAAACTCAATAGCCTCTAAGTTCCACTAATCCATAACCAGGACTCCTCAACAATCCAGATCAGAACAAGTCACCATACACAAACCCTGAAGACCATGAATCTTCCCTTGTACTGTGAATGTGAAGTGTAAGCTCTCCACCTCAAAAGTGGCAACTTGACAACCCTCCCTAATAAGGTAACTCTATGACCTTAATCTGGCCACTCTTTCCTCGAGGAGAGGGGTATTCCCTTCTAAGTTCAAGTTCAACCGCTCAAGAAGAGGGGGAAGAAGAGAATGGACCATGGCCAGTGTAGCCATGTATCCTTGGGAGCTCAACCAGTGTAGCCAAGTCTCCCTGCTGCAAGCTACATAAGGTGGGACATGAATCTCAAGCTTTGCTTATTTGCAATATATACATACTCCGGTGGGATTATCATTTTCTATCAGACCCACCACTTTTTTGGAGTTATTTTCTTTTTGCATTTTTTTTCAAGTGCATCTATACAACATATACATGCGCAGCATATATACAAGGAGTTTTTCCTCTTGAGCCAGTAGACTATCCCTATTTTGAAGCATTATTGCAACCCACTACTCCTGTCGTTAGACCTCATGGAAACCAGACCAAGTTGAGACGCACTTCCTTCACTAAAAGAAGAAGAGAGGTTCCGCCTAGAAGTACTACCATCATATGCTACCCCAAGTCATGGAAGACTGCCTCCTCACCACCTCATCCGTAGAGAGCTTGGTGCAAAGTGCTGGTCCAAGTAAAGCCATTGTCTATATGAGTCATGTGTGTGTTGTTAAGTGCTCTACTTAGGCTCATTGAGATGACATGTGATCATAGCCTAGTGGATTCAAAGAATTAAGTCACTATGGACCTGAAAAGCCTTAACCCTAAGCCCTATAAGGTTCCTCTTAGAAATTAGGTGGATTAAGATCTTAATCAAGCTCCATTTCCCAATTTAATTCCAGGCTAGTTTAAATGACAACTATAATCCGGGAAAAACTATATACATATATACGAAGATGTTATTTACACAATTTTTACAAACATGCAAAATTTTTTAAAAATGTTTTGAAATCATGGATGTATGCGTGAATGCAGGTTTTGCAAAATATTTACACAAATTTACACAAGATTTTTGCAAACTTTTGATTTTCAAAACATTTTGGAAAAATGTTGTACTATATACATAATTTTGATATGAAAATATTTACACGAACTTTACACAAAAAGTTTTTGAAGACATTTTTACAAAAATAGTTTGTACAATAGCTATGTATGTGCAAATAAAAGAATGTTTATTTACAGGAAAATTTTTTAATTTTTATGGATTTTTGTGTTTTTGGGTTTTTAGCCATTTTTATTTATTAACACACTCACACAAAGTACGAGTTATGGCTAAAGTATATATGAAATATATACACACCCCCTATACTTAGCTCGAACGATGTCCTTAGAGTCAAGAGCGATGAAGAAGACATAACTCGTGCTATGTATAGGGAAGTGAAAGGGAAGGCTATATACAAAGACGAATGAATGAATAGAAAATCAAGAGAGTCTCGACTTTTCCCCCTATACTTAGGATCAAGTAATCCTAAGTATAGCAGGCTGTACACAAAGGGAAAACTGAGTGAAGAATGTACAGGGTCTACCCCCCCCCCCCATACTTAGGGTGAAATATCCCTAAGTATAGGCAACAAAACAGGGGTACAAAGAATCAAAAGAAATACCCAAAGGTCCTACATCCCCCCTATACTTAGGGTAAAGTACACCCTAAGTATAGCATAATCAAAGATGACGAACGGGATGTGGAACTAAAGAATGGAATGATATGGACATCTGGATCTATACAGGTCGGGAGAACAATGATAATCAGGCGTGAGATGCAATAGATGTGAGTCAAGAGACCACATCTCACGCAAAGTGAATAGGGGCAACATCAACGACCCGCGGCTCATGATCTAGAAATGGCTTGAGCCGCTGGCCGTTCACTCGAAAGGTACTCTCAGAAGACAACTCAGATATGTCAATGCTACCGTTGTTGTGTACCTTTCTAACAAGATAAGGTCCCTTCCATTTGCTCTGCAGCTTCCCTGGAAATAGACGAAGCCTAGCATCAAACAACCATACTCTCTGTCCAGGCTCAAAATGCTTGTGGCTGATATGAGAATCATGCTACTCCTTCACTCTCTCCTTGTACTATAGGCTGTTTGAGAAGGCGGTATCTCTAAGCTCCTCCAAGGCCGCTAACTCTGCCCTCCTCTGGTCTCCTACACTATCTGGATCCATAAGAATATCTGTGACTGCCCAAAGTGACCCGTGTCTCCGCTCAACAGGTAAATGGCACGGCTTGCCATATACGAGGAGAAAGGGAGATGTGCCCAATGGTGTCTTGAAAAGACGTCCTATATGCCCACAAGACCGAGTCCAACAGCTATGACCAATCCTTTCGGTCAGGGCGGATGACTTTCTGCAAAATAGTCTTGATCTCCCTATTTGACACCTCGGCTAGACCATTCGTCTGTGGATGGTATGGAGTGGCAACTCAATGGTCTATGCCAAACTCGCTAGCAAGGGCCTTCACCTGGTCGTTGATAAAATGAGACCCCCCATCAGAAATCAATACTCGAGGTACCCCGAACCGCGTGATGATGTGCTTTTTCAAAAATCTGCAAACTATCCTGGCATCAGCGGTTCGGGTGGGATGGCCTCAACCCAACGACTCACATAATCAACGGCCAACAGAATGTACTCAAATCCCTGACTCTTAGGGAATGGACCCATGAAATCGATGCCCCATGCGTCAAAAACCTCACAGAAGTGAATGGGCTGCATCGGCATCATATCACGATGTCCACAAGTGCCCATCCTCTGACAGTCAGTACACCTCTTCACGAACTCATCAGAGTCCTTGAAGAGGGTAGGCCACCACAATCCGGATTGGAGCACTTTCTATGCCGTTCTCCTCCCAGAGTGATGTCCTCCTGCCTAAAGCTTGTGGCAGTAAGTGAGGATGCTATGGTGCTCCTCCTGAGGAATGCACCTACGCCAGACGCTATCCCCTCCTTCGTGGTAAAGGATGGGATCCTCCCAGTGGTAGGACTTGGCCTTCGCAAGGAAGGTCTCAAGCCTCTGCCCGGGCCAACCTTGTGGGACTTTCTTAGCAACAAGAAAGTTCACAATATCGGCATACCATGGGAGAGAGGTGATAGCAAGGATTGCCTCATCTGGGAAGGTCTCACAAATAGGGTCAATCTGCTCAGAATCCTCAAGATGCTCTAATCGGGAGAGATGATCTGCCACCACATTCTTGACTCCAGGCTTATCCTTAATCTCAATATCGAACTCCTGGAGTAGAAGGATCAATCTAGTCAGTCTGGCCTTGGCATCCTTCTTTGCCATGAGGTACCTGATGGGGGTATGATCAGTAAACAGGGTCACTCTATATCCAATAATGTATGATCTGAACTTATCTAGGGCGAAGACTACGGCTAGCATCTCCTTCTCTGTGATTGTGTAGTTCTGCTGCGCGGAATCCAATGTACGGCTAGCGTAGTGGATAGCAAATGGAACTCCATCCCTCCTCTGTCCCAGCATGGCCCCCACGGCAAAATCGGAGGCATCCGTCATGATCTCAAATGGGAGAGACCAATCAGGCGGCTGGAGAACAGGAGCCTCAACAACACACTGCTTGAGAGTCTTGAACGACAAAAGATACTTGTCATCGACAAGGAACTCAGTGTCTTTCGTCAGCAGGTCAGTCAACGGCCGGGCAATCCTACTGAAATCATGAATGAATTGTAGGTAGAAACCGACATGCCCCAGGAATGACCGTAACTGCCTCAAATTGGACGGCGGTGCGAGTTTTCTAATGACATCTACCTTGGCCGGATCAACCTCCATGCCCCTGTTGGAGATGATATGGCCAAGCACCGTCCCTTGAGTCACCATAAAGTGACTCTTCTCCCAAGATAACACCAAGTGAACCTCTATACATCGCTGAAGGACTCGGTCTAGGCAGTCAAGATAGGAGTCGAATCCGTCGCCGTAAATCGAGAAATCATCCATGAAGACCTCCAAGCACTCCCCTACCATATCTGAAAAGATCGACAGCATGCATCTCTGAAAGGTCGCAGGGGCATTGCATAGCCCAAATGGCATGCGTCGGAAGGCGTATGTGCTGAAGGAACAGGTAAAGGTGGTCTTGTCCTGGTCCTCAGGAGTGATGGCCACCTGGTTGTAGCCTGAGTACCCATCCAGAAAACAATAGTGGCTCTTCCCTGCCAGTCTCTCAATGATATGATCTATAAAGGGCAGGGGGAAATGATCCTTCTTGGTGGCCTGGTTGAGTCTCCTGTAGTCAACGCAGACACGCCAAGAAGTGGGTACCCGTGTAGCAATCTCCTCTCCAGACTCACTGACCACTGTAGTGATGCCCGCCTTCTTGGGCACCACATGCAAAGGGCTGACCCACTTGGAGTCAGAGACGGGGGAGATAAAATCGGTGCTCCACCATTTCGATATCTCCTTCATGACAACCTCTCTCAGATTTGGGTTCAGCCGCCGCTGGAACTAACGCGACGGCTTCGCCTCATCCTCGAGATAGATATGGTGGGAGCACAGGGCCGGACTTATCCCCTGGAGATCTGCTACGCTCCATCCTATCACCTTGCGGTTCTTTTCAAGAATCCCCATCAGACGGGATTCTTGCTCTCCAGTCAGATCGGCGGAGATAATGACTGGGTACATCTCATGCTCACCCGCAAGGAACCTATACTTCAGTGATGTAGGAAGCGGCTTCAGCTCTGGACAACTGGGTGCTGGTGGATCTGGCCTCTGAAAAGTCTGCGTGAACGCTGCCAAATCTGCATGGGAGAACTGAAACTCTCTGTCACTCTCAGAAACTGGAGAAGGCTTCCCTGATGGACTGTCTCTGCTCTGCTCGGCATCTACCTCCTCCCTAGCTGCATGCTCAGTGGAAGTCAGGTCTGGCATAAAATCATCACAATCTGCCCAGTCAGACTCTGACTCCGAGGGATCTGTATCCTCCAAGGTGGCCTCAGCACCACCAGAATCACAAGAATCAGTCTCGAGGTCGAGAACCGGCTCTGCTACCTCAAAAGTATCCTGAACCAGGAATGTGCTCTCCAAGCTCTCCTCTGTTGTCGTCTCTGCATCAGTGGAATCTGAAAATGAGAGGATGGCATGTGCTGCTGGGTCTGCCCAAACTGCCTCATCGTCTGTGATCACAAAGTCACAGTCCTGGTGGATGTCTGGCCCTGCATTTGTCAGCTGCTCTGTATCTGAAGTAGTCTCTGAGCATGCTCTATCTCCGGATCTGCTATCCTCGACCGTCTCTATTTGTACACTTTCGCCCTCGACGTGAAAGTATACCTTCCCGCTATCATGGTCAGTCACCGCCTTAGCTGTGGCCAAGAACGGACGACCGAGAATGATGGGGGTATCGTCACGGACTCAGGAATCTCCATGTCCAACACTACGAAGTCCACGGGGAATTGCAGGCCCTGAATCGTGACGACAATGTCTCGCAACAACCCCTTCGGTCTCTTGACAGATCGATCAACAAACTGAAGGACTGCCCTGCTCTGTCGAAGAGTGCCCAACTTGAAGCGGTCGAGAAGGGCTGCTGGAAGTAGGTTGATCGACGATCCGCTGTCTAATAGAGTACGGTCGAACCTCTGCTCTCTGATGTGGCATCTGACATAGGGGGCTCCGGAATCTGGCCTCTTGGCCGGCAAACGATTCTGGATCGCGAAACAAGTGGCTCTCGTCAGCACATGAATCTCTGAGTGGTGGTTCCTCCTCTTCCTCCTGACTGTGGTCATGTCTCTCAGTGAACGCTGGAGTAAAGGGATGTGCTGCAAAGCCTCCTGAAGAGTCAGCTGAATGTGGAAACGATCTATCATCTGCTGGCTGAACTCTTCCTGCTGTCTCTTTTTTTTATTTTCATTTTTCTTCCCCTTCCCCATCTGAAGGGCTCTAGGGAAGGGGATCACAGGGTCCTTCTCAGATGAAGGACTAGGAAAGGGTCTAGACGGCTCGATGGTCGGATCCACACATACATCATACACCACAGTGGGACCGGAAGAAAACAAACCCTTTCCTTTATTCACAGAAGTGTTCCGAGATACATCAGCTAAAGGAAAAACAACAGGAATCTAAGAAGAACTGGTGGCATCAACACCACCATCGGCTGGTAGACAGGCAGCCTCAGTACCGCGCTCTGGCTCGGCAAGATGGGTGGCCTCAGTACCACCTCCTCCAGGAGGCACAGACGGCTTCCCAGCCCTATCTTCAGTCACGAGGCGATCCCAGCAGCAGCAGCAGCTCATCCCAGCGCTCCAGCTCCCACCAGCAGCCTAGACAGATTCATCTTGTACATTCTGATAAGCCGAAAAGAATCCTACTAATCCGGATAAGGTAAAAATATCACACTCGTGTCGTTGCGACCCGGATCGATAGAAATCTCGGCTCAATCAAGAAAATAAGGATCAGACCACCAAAACAATGTAAAAGTCAAATGAACTCAATAGTGGCCCTGGCTATTAGATTAGCCTGGTATAGCAACCAGGGTCGGACTCAGGGAGCACGTGATGGCCTCGCGGCCTACGAAGTAGTCTCAAAATAAAAACAAGCAAAATAAAAGAATTTTTGGTGGGTTTTTAATAATTTTTTTATTTTTTGGATTTTTTTAATTAATAAAGAAAATAAGAAAACAAATAAACAAGCAACATGGACGAATTATTTAACTACTCAAAATTCACCCAAAAATTCAAACAAAAATGTTTTTATGTTTTTTATATTTTTTTATGTTTTTGGTTAATTTTTGTTATTTTTCTGATTTTTAGGGAATTTTATAAAAATCAAACAATACTGAAAATGTAAGACACTGTCTAGTCAGGTTTCAAGGGCCAAATTAAAATACAAAATGGCCCTAATAAAAGGAAAAATTAGGCACTGGGTTTATTATTTTTTTGATTTTTCTTTTAATTATTAGAATTTTATGGTGTTTTCAATGTTTTTTAATTTTTGTAGTTTTTATAAGTCCAAAAATGACCAAAATTGGTCAGAAAATCGAACAAAGCAAGACACATAGTATATAATTTTTTTGTAATTTTTAAAGTTGTTTTAATATTTGTTTTGTGATTTTTAGATCTAGATAGTGAGAAAAATATGTATTTTTGAATTTTTAAAAATAATAAATGGGCTCCAAAAATTTCCCAAAATTTAGTGAAAATTCTACACAGTGGCAGGAGCCACATGTCAAATTTTCACTGGATTTAGATGATACTTAGTATTTTATTTACAACAAATACAAGCCCACAGTCATAGGGACCTATTTGTCATAAAAATATACTCAGGGGGCCTAAAAAGAACAAGCACAGAAATCCAGGGGGGGTCCGGTGCAATTTTTTCAAGAGCTCACGTGCCAAGCGCGTGACCTGGGCACTCAGAGACCTATTTGCAATAAAACTTAAGTCCCTCGACTAAATAGTAACACGTACTAAAAGTCCAGGGGCGAAAGTGTAAAATACCCACGATATATGGCACATGCACAATTAAAGCACTCACAGGGGCATTTCTGCAAATACTAAAAACATATTTTCATTCATGAACCCCCTAAAACATCATGCGCATACATGCAAATATCCCACAAAATCACGTGTCGAAGCACGTGTCCCACAATTTACAGGGGTATAAGTGCAAATAAACTAAATGACGAGGTCCTCTATGCAATTTATCAAACTAAAATAAAAGATCTAAAATATTTACAGGGCTAAATATTAACAACTAAAAGAACAGGGGCCTAAGAGCAATTACCCCTTTATTTAAGCCGAACGTCGGATGGATGCCACGTGGAGATCTGACTGTTGTGAAGAGGTGCGGCTACGCAAAGGACTCCTCGGTGCTAATCCAACGGCTGGGGTCACGCCACCTATCTGATCAACGGTCAAGAGGCGCTGGGTTCCCTTCGCTGGAGGAGGGCTGAGAGGAGGCCACGTGTAGATCAGACGGTGGCTGCTGGGCCTCCTCTTAGCCCTGATCGGACGGTCCGCACATGATCTGGAGCTGGAGGGAGATCGGACGGCCGGGGAGGATGCTCAATGAACTCGACGTCGGCGAGTTTCGCCGGGCTCGTGCGCATACAGGAGAGCTCCTCGGAGGCTGCTAGTGATCGGAGAAGGAACGCCTGGGCCTCCCGCGTCTAAAGAGCTCCTCCGATGATGCAACGGAGCTCCGGAGAGCTCAAGCGACACCGACGGAGGTTGAGCTGCTGCTCCAGAACGTCGAGCCCTCAGATGGGTCGCTTTGACCTGCAAAGCACGGCAACAAGCTCTTGGGTCGAGGGCAAAGTGCCTCGACCCGGTTAGCAGTGGTGGAGGTGAACGGTGCGTCGAGGTGAGCGAGCTCCGGCGGAGCGACGGCGATGAAGCTCGGTTCCCAGTTCCTGTGCGAACTGGGGTGAATGGATGGGCGAAGAAGGTGCGTGGGAGGAGTGCGAAGGTGTGGGTCGACTCCGATGATCGAAAGGTGGGCTAGGGTGGTCGGAATCGGGGTTCGTCAGCGACGGGGTGATTTGGGCAAAAATCTAAATTAGCTAAATAGAAGGAGAACTGGGTCTACCTGATGGACGAGATCGACTGGGAATGAGCTGGGGAAGCTCCAGGTCCTAGTCTCGAGGGCAGTCGATGCCCGAGGCTCGAGCACCACGTCTGGGCGGCGCACGGCGGCGTGATGTTGCCGGATCGATGGTCCAGCTGCTCCCTCCTCGCTGCAACACGTCCACTCGCAAGCTGTCACTCAGGCGGTGGCTATGAAGGTCCTAGGGTGGAGTGAGATGATCCAAAGATGCATGAAAATGGGGGCGGAGCTCAGACTATATACATCTACGGGTCCGGCTAGATGGGAGTCGGGCGTGAAGCTCGGAGCACGGATCCCAAAGCTAACGTCTGGGCGTGGATCTAGGTGGATCAGGGAGTGATTAGGACCTAGAGTTAGAGGTATTAGTGATCGGATCGAGTGTGGAGAATGTCGAGATATCGGGTCGAAAACTCGGATCAGGGGCTCAGTGGTCCGGGGGGGAGTTGACCGGGGGGTCAACATCCCCCGTGGACCAGTCAGAAGAGGCCACGTGTAAATGATTTAGAAATTCAAATTAAAATAGAAAATGACCGAATTATTAGAAACTCAAAACATGAAAAATGTTTCTTTTATTTTAATCTATTTTTTGTGATTTTTAATTATTTTTTTGAGATAAAAATAAGGTAGATACAATATAGTACTATATATAGGTATATATACACTATTGATTTTTTAATTTTTGACTTTTAATTAATTATTTTTGTACATTTTTATTCCCATTTTATATTTTATTTATTTATAGCATAAGATTAGGAATAAAAAAGTGTTTTTATTTTATTTTGATTATTTATTTACAAGGGTAAAATAAATAGGTATATACATCTATATACAAGGTATATATACAATGCTTCTTTTGGTTTTTATTTTTATTCTTTTTATTTAATTTTTGTTTTTATGGTTTTTATTTTATTTATTTACACCATGAAATATAGAATATATACAATTTTTATGGGATTTTGATTTATTTATTTACAAGGTAAAATAAATATATGTGTGGTCTTATGTACATGGTGAATATGTACAAGGAAGGTTGTTTTTATTTTCTTTTTAATTTTTCTATTGTTATTTTGATTTTATATTTACAAGTATATACAAATATATACAACCTGTTTGTATTTTATTTTTAGAGGAAAATAATTTTATTATATTTACAGGTATATTTACACATGAGCTCCCTATCTCTCTCTACTTTGGCTTTTATGCGGTCAGGCCCATGCTGAGCCCTCCCTTGGGATTAGGTTGCTCAATATTTATTCTAAATATTTCCTTCTTTTTCTTTTGTTTCTTTATTCTTTTATTTTTGCACAAAAACGTGCTAATTATTAATTTTTACACAATGCATGCATTTTGGTAATTATTTGTATTTACAGATATCTACATGTATTTGCAAAGGTTTTTGTAGCTAAAATATAAGAATAAAGAGTGATGAATGAGTATTCATCAGCTGCAATGTGTCAGCACCAGAAAATTTGAAAAAATAAAAAATTTATAAAATGTAAAATAAATAGCAAACGACCTCGGATCGAAATTGTTTCTTCATGAAATTTGCTCGTCTCAATGAGATATACAACTTTTATGGAGACATCAAAACCAAAATCGATCAAATGAACAAAGTGATATTTCTGGGGTATCTAATGTACATAGAATACCTTGATTATTGGGTTTTGTAATTTTTTGTCGTTTTTAAACCAGATAAAGATCCAGAAAAAATACGATAATATCAAAGATAAATAATAATACATTAATCTAATTTTTTTGGATTTTTTTTGATTTAGAAAAAAGAAGAAAAAATAAAAAAGAAAAAGACCAATTTTGTACAGTTGGTTAGTGAAGACTTGGACCCAATTTGTTTCTTTGATTTCAGGCTCAATTTGTATTTGGATTTTTGCATATTTTAATAAAACTTTTATCAAAGAGTACAAATGAAAAAGAAATCAATTAAAATAGGTGAATATGTACATAAAATAATAGGTTAATAACCGCTAAAATACAAAATGTACAAAAGAGGCCCAAAACCCAACTTTCACATATGAGCTCCGAATCACTTGAACTTGGTCTTGTTTTGAAGGTAATTGAATGTACATTAGTTCAAAAGTGAGTAGGATTAAAATGGACACTTGATGAGGAAGATATGAGATTTTTAGTCCAGAAATCCTGAAACTAGGGTTTGGGTTTTTGGTCCACTTATTTGGGTTAGTGATTTTTTGTATTTTTTATTTATTCTTGTTAGTGATATGTACACAGTGGAGGTGGTTTTGGGTTATTCGGAGTTAGCATGAATGAGTTAAAAATCCAGAAAATTAGGTTATTTACATGTCAATTTTGGCTGTGATTTTTGGCTCCTTATTTTGTGCAGAAATGTGTGCTAAAATGCAATTCTTATGAAAACATGCATGAATGCTATGTAGAATAGATGCAGATTGCTGTTAATTTTGAGGGATCTGAGCTTAATTAATGAGATTTAAAGTGATGAATTCGAGATTCGTCAGTAATCTCTTTGGAACAGAGTGATTGATCAGCTAACCTAGCTAATTTTTATGAATAGCCTATGATTGTCACATGAACGTAGGTTTAAATGATTAGCCCATTAATGGCTCTTTGGACTAGTGGGAGATTGTTGGACATGCGAGCCCGCGGTGAGCCATTATGCAATAAATGATATTGCAAATATGATTCCTTAATCTGAAATGAAGAATAACTAATTTGCATAATAGGTCACTTAGTACAATTAGGGTTATGTGCCATGGCCATCTTAATGATCATACAACTGTTGATTCAATTACTGAATCATAGAGGCTGGTGCTTGGATGAATATCTAAAGAGTTAGATTGAGGACTCATCAAGTACCGTCAAATGATTGTTAAGAGATAATCTCCAGCCTGAGTAGGAGATGGCAATCCTTTCTCATTTGGTTGATATCTAACCGACCTCTTGATGCAGGTCCTCTGTATTGGAATAGAAATTCAGAGGTGTTAGATAAGTTAGGTCAAAGAGTTGACTTAAGGAGATCGAGATAACCAAAGTCCTATATCGTATGCTGTCACGATATAGGCACGCATCCACTGACCGGAGACAGATGTGTTACTATATGTCCGAGTATGTACATTTGGTAGACCAATAGATTGAAGACCTAATCAAGGTCTATACACTGGCGCGCTGGTGTGCATGTAAGGCCATATGAATAATACGATCTCTCAAAGGGATCATACATGATCATTACTGAAGCAGAAGACATGAGCTCACTCATGAGATATTGGGAAGAATCAAATTCCGTGCACGGTCATCTCGCTTTGGAAGCTTGACTGAATTTGTAGGGTTGATATATACTTTTGGAAATATATGATCAACACCTGGGTATGATATATGCTTTTGGAAAGTTTATGATCGATACCAACTCCTAATAGTCAAATGAGAAACTTAATGACGAAATCGTGAAGGAGACAGTCTAAAAGAGATCTAAAACTTCGGGTTTATTCTGGGTCTTCCAGTATGTATGATGTACAGGTATTAGGAATGCATGAGGGTGATGTGATTATAAACGATTGTGTAACCATGACGCTTCCATTATGAGGGAGTGATGAAACATGTATGGATTTTAGTGACTCCTCTCATAGAGAAGTAATTTGATCTTAGTCCAAATGTTGGATATTGATCTGAATGTGATTCAAATGTAACGAGAAGATTAGATTTGTGGTCTTGATTTAATCAAGCATCTATGAGCTAGATTTGAGATGTGATCTCAATATCCAAGTCACATACATGGAACAATACAATCGTCCTGTCCTTATCTACAAGTATCCGCGGAGAAAGCGCATTATCCTTGAAAGAATTCATGGATAATTTCATTATTGATATATGTATCCAAGCATTGAGAAAGTGGATAATTAAATGTGATTTAATTATCTTGAATAATATGAATTTGATTCATATTATTAGGAGAGTTATCTGAGATAATTAAATGTGATTTAATTATCAAAGATGTGAATAACATGAATGTGATTCATGTTATTTGGGCACATGAGAAAGGAGATCCAAGATGATTAAATGTGATTTAATTATCATGGATATGAATAATGTGGATAACACTATCTATATTAATAAGATATATTATAAATGTGATTTATAATATATCAGAGCGAGCATATTATAATTTATATTTGTTGATTAATTATTAATGTGAATTGGATTCACATTGAACGATTAATTGAAAATATAATTACTTTTTGTTTTGGGTTGTGAATGATATTCACATAATTTCAATGGGTTGATTGAAATTTTTCACATGATAATTATGGATTATTTTTTGTGAAAAATGTTTACAACAAGATTTGTTGTAAATTAAGGAGATATCACAAGATAATGAGATCTCATGGTAATTAAAGGAGATAGACCCATTCCACTCAAGATAAGTGGACGGCTACAACTCTCCATGTGGAGAAGAGTAGCCATCCTCCATCTTTTAGGAAAAGACGTTAGTCTCCTCATTATCTCATCTCCAGTCAAAGGTGGTTTAATTTCGAATTAATTTTGTTGATTTATCAATGAAAATTAATTTAAATTAAATCATTTGATGTTGTGTTTTTACAACAACATCCTAGCCGTTGAAAGAAACACAATACAATCTCATCCATTGATTGTGTGTTGTCCATGGATTGGGATCCATGGACTCCCAAAACCCTATATAAGAAGAGGCACCCCTTGCTTTTCGAGTTACACATTTACAACGTAAACTAATGCTCTCTCCCTCTCTCTCTCTACATGCCAAGACTCTTTTCCTCTCTCTATTGTGGCTGTCCATCATGGAGCCTTAGAGAGAGTCACAATCGCCGCAGCATCGTCGTTATGCTGCCAGAGTATTTGCTCATGGATTTCTGTCTCCTTCGATGCGCCTCGTTCGTGAAGAAGACGTCGTATCTCGTGTGATGATATCGGGAGATTCGCCGCTTGGATCATCAACTTGGATTGTGAGAAGGACAGATCTCATCAACGTGCTCGCAAGCGTCTCCTCCGTCGGATCGGACTTGAGACAGGAGGTTTCTTAGTTTAGAGACTCGATCACAACCATGCTTCAAGAGGTAATCCCTATACCTATTGTGATTTAGATGAAACGATCTGAGAAAGGTTGTTGGATCATGTAGTTTCATCACATTTAAAAATTTTAAATTCTATTGCATCGAGCAAGTAGTTCGACTAGTCGCTCCCGATCGCATTCGATTAGATCCTCATGCTTCGATGATGCGCGTGAGGATTTTCCCATATCCTTCAGTCTTTGCATCACGGATTCCCTCACAGCCTCATTTATCTCTCAGATGTTCTATAGCCCTGTTCCCTCACGGATAAGCTGCACTGGTTGCATTGATTGCACCCTCATCCTTAATCCTTGTGGAGACACTGCACATATGGTTCCTCATCGTGCACGATTTATTTTCAGTCTCTCACTACAAGTCTCCAACAAAGATAACGATAATACAATATCTCTGTACTTCGTAAGATATGTGTATATTTATCAAAATTAAGTATACTGTGCTTTTTTTCATATTTGTTTTATATGCAAAATATGTTTTTATATATCTCTATGCACATGAGTATTTATACTGATTTAGTTTTTGAATATTACATTTTATTTTATCATCATCATTTTCGGTGTACCTCACCTAATCTTTGACTCTCAGTCGGCTACTATTTCAAATCACTAATAATATGAGAAAGCCGTTTAATTGAAGTATTAAGCGAATGCATTGAGTGCTTATTATTATTAGTTTGCTGATGAATTATTTGCCATTGGAAAAGACACGAGATCACTTGATAATAGAAACATTTCATCGTATTGTATGTACTCAATAAAGAAATATTTTATTAACACATTAAACAATTACGATAATGATATTCCTAAAAAACGTTTCCGTTTACATTAGTTCAATAGACGACTATACAAAAATTCCTTTTATATACCATTGCATCGATCATTTTAGAACATATAGGAAACAGTCTATTCATCTTGAAGTTGAGAACATCAGAGGTACTAGACTTGCCATGATGATTTTTTCATCTTTTTCCTAATTACATATTATTCAATAGTTTTGAAGTTTCTAATTTATATAGATGGCTGCCGGTCGTTTCATTTGACATAAGTACGAATTCTGTTTTTTTTTTAAAAAAAAATGAGAACACTATAGCATAAAACTACCTGCATGAATGAATCTATGAAATTAATTAATATTACATAATATCAGAATTTTTTTATTATTTTTATATATTTATAGCATTTTTATTAGATTTTGACGACTCTTTTTTAAAATATAGTGATTTCAAAAAGATGCAAGTAACTTTCTAATTATTTTTTACATAGCCATAAGAAAAGTAACTCTTGGGTAAAAAAGATATGAATATGGCTACAAATAATTAAGCAAATGTGGATATGCATTACTGAATTGAGAGGATATTGATATGGGTATGTATATAAGTTTTTTTTCTTTTCCGCGGATATGAATATGAGTATGAATATGAATGTGAATAATGTTTTCATTTTCTCGAGGACATAGGAAAGGATGCAGTTATAATTTTTTGTAGATTTGGATATCCATATTATGGAATCTATGTATGTATCTCGTAATATGTTGCATTTTGGAGTCATTTTCAAATGTATGTATATATATATGCAATTCAATTATTTATTTTATAGGTTATTTAATCTAGGATTTTACTTTTTTGTTGTATTTGTAGTTTATATAATTTTGATATATTCGACCATTAATTTCGGTGTTTTAAAGTATTTACTCTTACTTTAAGTGGTAGAAGGCATGTATTATCCACATGATAATTCGTTTCATTTGTTAAATTTTTGTATTTGAATCATTATTATATGTTTATGTATATGTATTGCATATTTGAATATACTATTTGCGAATTTATATATAGGATATATATTAAAACAAACAAGGATATGTAACACCTAAATTCACATCCATATAGCCTATTTGCATATATAATTACCAAGTCATTATCAATTTTAAAGTATGAGTACTTATGTGTGCTTATATATATATTATCAGATAAGAAAAATATGTTACCATATCATTAAAAATGTTTATGGATATACAATAGATGATATTATATAGGTTAATTTATATATATATATATATATGAATTGAATAGATTATCATCATACAAATACATTATTTTTATTTCATAGAATTTATATCAAATATAATGGAAAAGGTTATAAAACTTTGTTACATAGAATTACAAATAAATCTACAACTATAAAAATGGAGATACAATTAGAGACACAGAGATATCTCTGCGGATTTTATACTAACATCTCTATCCATACTTCAAAATGTATATAGATAAAACTGTCAAAAATATGTGTAAAAAGATAATTCGATAAGAACCCCTCTAATGGTCCGGTGGTAGAAGCAGTGGCTCCCACTTTAAAGGACCAGGGTTCGAATTCTACTATAAAAACATAATTAAAAAAAGGATAATTCGATAAGAAGTCATGTACAAACAAATCTACACCAATTTGTATCCGTACAAGGTAAAATAAAGAATTTATATGGATTGTTTTGCTTAGTTATACATTATTAGGAATATTTATGTAAAATCATATATTTACATGGTATTTTTGTAATCTCACTTGTTTCGTATTCGCATGTCTGCTCAAGACCTGATGAGTAATCATATGTTGGCTCGACACTCACTTCTAACGCCTCTTCTCCTGTCGGCCTCGTCATATATAACTTCCTCATCATTATCGAGTAAATTTCTTCGTAAAATATAAATGACATATATTTTGCATTACTTTCTCCTAAATTATGCAATCAATGAAATTCAACAAAAGTTAGTAACTAAGGTGACAATCGATATTAAAATAAATCAAACAAATAATACTTCAATAGTTTCGTCCCCATGACAAGTAAATTAACAAAGGAAAATGTATGCGTGGCTCTTGAAAGAAAAGGAGTAGAAATCCTATATATTAAGACTGTGTGTCATAAGATTGATGCAGACCTCTACGCCTCATGGCAGACATTGATCTAATTATCTATTCGTCTAATTGGAGGGGAATCTCAGACTTTAGAAGAATCATATATAAAGCTAATCATTTGACTTGGACGTAACTATGCTTAAATTTTTGTCAAACCTTGGCTTCTTTTGTTTGCTTACTTCATTCCAAGTTATGATCAAATCTAGCTGTTCTCGCTCCAAATTAGCTTCTCGTTGTATATGTAAACGTACGTACGTATATGTATGTATACATACATATATTATCCTTCCTTGTGCTGCTTCTTACGATGAATGAACTTGAATCCTTTTTCAAAAAAAAAACATACATTATACATATACATGGGTAAAATGGGGCTATCCCTATGGGTAGCTAACTTAGCTCCCCACCCCCATTTTCTCCATTTTTTTATTTTTTTTGAAAAATAAAATCGTGTAAATTCATTATTATACCTTATATTATGTCATTCAAGTTCCGTGAGAAATAGAGACTCCTACGACCTCTATCCAGATAGGGGCCAATTTAAAAAATCCTGCACCGTTAAAAATGACTATCTGGATGGAGGCCGTAGGAGTTTCTATTTCTCACGAAACTTAAATGACATAATATAGGGATATAGTGATGAGTTTTCACAATTTCATTTAAAAAATATGGAAAAAATGTGGCAGCAGAGCTAAGTTAGCTACCTTCAGGGGGCAACCCCATTTTTCCCTATATATGTGTGTGTAAATGGAGCTGACCCGATGGGGGAGCTAATTAAGTTAGATTCCCTCACTTCTTCTTCTTCTGTTTTAAATTAATTTTTTATTACACTTGAGGGAACTAATTATATTAATAAGACGAATATGCATTTCGAATTGTATAAAAAATTGATATTTATAACGTGTCTATACGCAAGGGTTAATTTCAACAATTCTGATATCGCTTACAAATTGAGTTGAATTTTGAATGTAAATATATTAATATTCGGTGATATAAAACCCCTCAAGTTTTATAGAAGCTACTGCAAAAAAAAGGTAATGAAAGAAGCCAAATTAGTAACACACAATGTAAGAATTATATTTAATATCAGTGGTGACTGTCGAGGAATCAAGCAACCAAATATATCCTTGGAAAAGTTATAATATCTTAAAATTACCCAACTAAGCATTATTTTGCATAAATATGTACACGCATGAACAATTTTTCAGAATCAAAATTGAGAAATCTATCTTCTATTTGTTTACTCTTAGTAAGCATTATTCATTATTACAAAAACAAGGCCAATTGTATTAAATCATTTTCAACGTCATCATATAGCTAGTAGTTGTGTTTTCTCTCTTTTTAAATTGACTTTTCGAGCAAGGAAATTCATCATATTACTCTAAGAATTAATCTTTATTTATGATTTCATCTTAAAACAAACTATTTGTTTCAGAGTAAAAAATAGAGAGAATTATAAGAAAGTCTCTCAAGTATACACCTCTTTTCAATGCCGTACTAGAACTTAAAAAAAATACCAAAATGATAGTCAAAAGATGCAATGAACCATTAATTCCCCGTAGTCACAAATCATATTCGAACAAATCTTAGAAAAAATACATTACACCAAAATTGAGTTATAGTGATTTTTTTCTTCAAAATCTATTACTAAATCAATTATAGTTGAATATATAATAATGATATTTTTCATTGCGAAATTATTATTTATACTTGAAATTAACAACGATATCATATCCACAATCAATATAAAGACTCTTATCCGTTATTATTTTTTAAAATTTTAGCTAATTATCGTTAAATTTTAACAAAAAAGCTCACTTGCCTTCTTTTTGTAATCATTAGTCTGACCGAATCTTAGTATATTATTCTCATAAGAAATATATATATAGGGTGCACTTGAATTGAGGTGGCACCTTTCCATGATTATGGAAAGGTTTTATCATAGGTCGTCGGATGAGGAGTGTACGAAGGAGATTGAAACCACTACGTAGTTTTCGTGCCAACTAACATTCCTATAATGTGGGATGGTTAAATTAATGCTAAAAAGTAGTAATACATGTCATCGAACGTTCTATATTTAGGAATATGTAGATTTAAGTAGACAACATGACAAAAAGATTTGACTGAAAAAAGCGCCACATTTTAAAATATCTGTTATGAAAATACAATCGATTGAGATATTTTACATGTACGTGTCATATTTTACAAATGCGTTTCTACCTATAATTGAGAAAAAACTCTAAATACGGTGACATTTTGTGTTTATTCAATTGAATTTTACACATTTTAATTTTCATAAAATTACATGGGGGTTACGTAATAAAATAATAAATTGATCAACACATTGCAAACTCTCTTATACGCATATACGAAATGAGAATTTTATATAGAACAAAATGAGAATATGAAATACGTTATATATATATATATATATATATATCTATTTTACACATATAAGAACGAAATTACGAATTTGATTTATATTTTACAACGATATTATGACATCTTGTGAAAAAATAATGCCAACTTGATAACTAATTTACCAACAATTATCGTATTTTACGTAAACATTATCTATTTTACGAAAAGATACTATACTTTAGTAAGTTCTATTTCAATTAAGATATCTACGTTATGTCTACAAAGGATGTATTTAAATTCTCAGATTCTTGACATGAGATATATTTACAATTTTATACAATAAATTACAAAGTCACAATTTATTTTACATCAAATGAAGGTATTTTACTGAGATATTATGACATTTTGCACTAGCTTATTGACAATGTTGCTTCTATTTTACATTACTGGATTATATTTTACAAAAACAAGTTATAATTTACAACATTATCCTACATTCAACCATTTGATAGTTCTCTTGGATTGATGTTTTCAATTCTACAATTGATGTATTCTAATTAATTATTTCATGAAGTTTGATGGAATTACCATTTTTAACAATATATTACAACTACTTCATTTAATTTATAAGACAATATCGTATTTTACTAATGAAATACAACATTTTGTATCTATGCAAATGGTAATGTGATGATTAATTTAAACAAATTGATTGTATTTTACAATAATATGATGTATTTTATAGAAAAAGGATATTTTACTAAATGATAAATAAATAGTCGTTACTGATTTTATGTCTAACACCGATAAGTACAAATAAAATGACAACATATCCAATGTATCAGCTCTTATGTTGATATTAGTCTTATATAGCATTTTTAAAATTTCCATTTAGTATTTTTTCAGACTTTCGTGAAAGAATATAATCAATGATATATATACAATGTCTGTTTTACGGACTAAAAAAATTCTATTAATGATTTTATATATTCCAGGAAAAAAATCTCTGAAGACTGAGATTGCAAATTCTTTGAAGATTTTCTTGAGAGAAAAAGTAGCATACACATTTCTCATTCAAAGAAACAAAATCTGAAAGCAAACATATCTATTGGAAATTAAAAATATGCCGCAATATTGATGAAAATATATACAAGAATTTGGAAGAATTGATAATAAGAATAAGAATAAACATATTATTTAGATGAAGATAAAATACCAACCTGGTTAGACGTATTGATGAGATCGTAGTAATGCCATACAATAGCTAACAATGATTGAAGCGCAATGAAAAAAAGGGAAATGATGTTTTCAAGTAATAATTAATTACCAAATGAATGATAACTCATTGATTAATGATGAGCCAAAATTCGATCATTCCGGATCAGGTCAAAATATCACTCGGGTCGTTGCGACCCGGATCGACGAGAACCTCGGCTCAATCAAGAAAATGAAGTTCAGACCACCAAAATCAAAGAAACTCAATCAAAACACGATAGCGGTCCTTGCTATTGGATTAGCCTGGTATAGCAACCCGGGTCGGACTCAGGGAGCACGTGATGGCCTCGTGGCCTACGAAGTAGTCAAAAATAAACTAAAATAAAATAAAAGGTATTTTCGGTGGATTTTTAATTTTTATAATTTTTTTAGATTTTTAATTAATTAAGAAAATAAAGAAAATAAGGAAACAAGGCAATTCAAGAATTTATTTAATGCATCAAAAATCAAGCAAAAATTCAAATAAAAATGTTTTTTTATGTTTTATAATTTTTACTGTTTTTTATGAATTTTTGGGATTTTTCTGATTTTTATTTAATTTTCTAAAAATAAAACAAGGTAAGAAACTGAAGGTACTGTCCAGTCAGGAGTAAAAGGCCAATTTTAAATGCAAAAGAGCCTATGTAGCTCGTGAAGGTAATTTTCCTATAAACTAGAAAGTTTAAGGAAATTTTGGGCACTGGATTTATGATTTTTAGATTTTTAGATTAATTATTAGAATTTTTATAAGATTTTTAGTGTTTTGTAATTTTTATGCGTTTTATATATTGAAAAATGGCCAAACTTGGCCAGAAAATCAAACAAGCCAAAACAAACAGTAGTTAATTTTTTTGTAATTTTTAGATAAGTTTTAATATTTTTTGTGAATTTTTAATTTAGACAGTAAAGAAAAAGGTTGTTTTTTATTTTTTTAAAAATATCAAATAAAAACAAAAATGTCTCCAAAAATTCGAGAAAATTTTACACTATGGCAGGAGCCATGTGTCCAATTTTCATGGAATTTGGAGTAAGTTTGCTATTTTATTCAAAAATAAAACTTAGGTACAATGCACTGGGACCTGTACGCAATTTCCTAAAGTTCTGGGGGGTCCGGTGCAAAAATCCCAAAGAATCACACGCGCAGCGCGTGCCTGGGGCACTCAGGGACCTAAATGAAAAGAAATTAAGTTCCTAGTCTAAATAATAACAAGTATTAAAAGCCCAGGGAACTTAATGTAATTTACCCACTAAAATAACGCACATGCGCAAATAAACCACGCACAGGGGTATCAATGCAAATATCTAAAAAGTTTCATTCATTTCATCATAGTCCAGAACTACAGGGATAAATGTGCAAATAGCCCAAAAAAACGCGTGTCGAAGCACGTGACACACCACACATAGGGGCTCATATGCAATAAGAGAACAACACAGGGTCCAACATGCAATTTACCTAACATAAATAAAATCCTAAAAATATTTACAGTACTTAAAGCAAACTACTAAAAAGAGAAGGGCCTAAGGGTAAATTACCCTTTATTAAGTCGACCGACGGATGGGCGCCACGTGGGTGGATGGACGGCTGGGAAGAGGGTGGCACCCAAAGCTGCTATCCCTCAGGCGGATCGAGTGGTCCAGGCGTCGCCACGTGGAGATCAAACGGTGGAGAAGTGCGGTGGCTAAACCTTGGCCATCGGACGATCTGGATCAACGCTCCTGAAGATCGTGCGGTAGCTGCTACTCCTGGAATGGAAGGCTCAGATCGAAACTGGAGCTGGAGGAGATCCGACGGTGGGCAAAGGTCCTGGAAGAACTGTCGGTCGGCGAACTTCGCCGGCCCAATGCGCGCGCTCCTGGCCTCCTCGCGGGGCTCTGATGATCGGAGAAGAGTCGTCGTGGGCCTCCGCGTCAAATGGTACTCTCCGATGGAGCAATAGAGCTCTAAGGAGCCCGGTCAGCTCCGGCAGAGAAGCGGCTCCTGGCTCGAGTCAGAGGACCTCAGATGGCCCTCGTTGTACCTGCAAAAGGACTCCAGAAGACTCGTGGGTCGAGGGCAAAGTGCCTCGACCCCGTCAGTGGTGGTGAAGATGGATGGTGCGGTGGTGCGGGCGAACCCCGGCGAAGCGACGGCGAAGGGGTTCGAACCCCAGCTCCTGTGCGAGCTGGGTTGAACGGAGGGGCGGAGAAGATGCGCGGGGGAAGGGCGAACGTGGTGGTGGATTCCGATGATCGAACGGAAGGGGGATATGGTCGGAATCGACGAAAATCAACGGCGGTGCGAATTGGGGCTAAATCAAAATCTGAGAGATAGGAAAGAAATTACGGCTACCTGGATGGTCGAGTCGACTTTGGGCGAGCTGGGGATGCTCTGGTTCCTTACCTCGAGGACCGTCGTCATCCGAGGCTTGAGCTCCTGCTCTGGGCGGAGCACGGCGGAGCAAACCCGCCGGATCAGAGGTTCAGACGTCTCCTCCTCGCTGCGACAATGCCCGGAGCGAGCTGTCACTCTCTCTCGAGCACTGGAGGTCACTGGGTGGTCGGCGAATGATCCAAAGATGAAGAACAAGGTCGCCGAAGCTGAGGTTTTATATGATCAGGGGTCCGAGAAGAAGTAGGTCGGGCGAGTCACTCGCGACTCGGATCCCTAAGACCCACCCCGGGCGTGGGTCATGGATGTTCAAGGATCAATCGGAGCCCGGGGTTAAGGTGTTTGGTTGTCAGATCGAATGGGAAATAATTGGAGAAGTCGGGTCGTCAATCATATCCGCAAGAGCAGAGGGTCCGCGGGGGAAGTTGACCGGGGTCAACAAACCCCCGTGGACCAATCAGAATCCACCAAGGCCAATTTATTTGTTTATTTATTTTAAAATAGATTATGATCGAATTAATAAAAACTTAAAACATGAAAAATATTTATTTTATTTTTTTCTATTTTTTGTGATTTTAAATTAATTTTTCAAAATAAAAATAAGGTATTTACATAATAGGGCTATATATAGGTATATGTACAATATAGGATTTTTAATTTTGATTTTTAATTAGTTATTTTTATACATTTTTATTCCCATTTTATATTTTATTTATTTATAAAATAAAATTAGGAATAAAAGGATATTTTTATTTTATTTTTATTATTTATATACAAGAGTGAAATAAATACATATGTACATATATATACATGGTATATTTTACAATGTATTTTTAGGTTTTTGATTTTGTTCTTTTTATTTTGTTTTTGCTTTAATGGTTTTTATTTTATTTATTTACATCATACAGTATAGAGTATTTACAAATTTTACGGAATTTAATTTATTTATTTACAGGGTCAAATAAATACAAGTGAGTGGGCTATATACATGGTGAATGTGCACAGGTGATGTTTTTGTTTTCTTTTTAATTTTTTCTATTTTTATCTTGATTTTTATAATTATAAATATATATACAATATATACAAATATGTACAAGCCACTTTTATTCTATTTTTGGGAGGAAAATATTTTTATTATATTTACAACTATATTTACACACATGAGCCCCTATCTCCCTCTACTTTGGCTTTTATGCGGTCAGGCTCATGCTGAGCCCTCCCTTGGGATTAGGTCGCTCAATATTTATTCTAAATATTTCCCTCTTTTTCTTTTTGATCTTTATTCTTTTATTTTTGCACAAAAACATGCAAATTATTAATTTTTACACAATGCATGCCTTTTGCTAATTATTTGTATTTACAAATATTTACATGCATTTGCAAAGGTTTTTGTAGATAAAATATAAGAATAAAGAGTGATGAATAAGTATTCATCACCCCCTATACTTAACTTTGCTAGTCCCTTAGCAAACACTTATTTGAAAAGAAGTGAAAAAGAAGAAAGAAAAAGAAAAAGAGAATGTAAATGGATCAAGGTTGATTATTAAACTTGCCTTCTTTAAATTAAGGTATGGAGCTCGATCAGATCTTTGGATTATTAATGTGTCGGAACCTTATTTGGACTTAAGTTTAAAACTCAATAGCCTCTAAGTTCCACTAATCTCTAATCAAGACTCCTCAATGCTCCAGATCAGAACAAGTCATCAATCACAAACCCTGAAGACCAAGAATCTTTTCTTGTCCTGTGAATGTGAGGTGTAAGCTCTCCACCTCAGAAATGTCAACTTGACAACCCTCCCCAACAAGGTAACTCTATGTCCTCAATCTGGCCACTCTTTCCTCGAGGAGCGGGGTATTCCCTTCTAAGTTCAAGTTCAACCGGCTCAAGAAGAGGAGGAAGAAGAGAATGGACCATGGCCAGTGTAGCCATGTATCCTTGGGAGCTTGACCAGTGTAGCCAAGTCTCCCTGCTGCAAGCTACATAAGGTGGGACATGAATCTCAAGCTTTGCTTATTGCACTCTATATACATACTCCGGTGGGATTATCATTTTCTATCAGACCCACCACTTTTTTGGAGTTATTTTCTTTTTGCATTTTTTTTCAAGTGCATCTATACAACATATACATGTGCAACATATATACAAGGCGTTTTTCTTCTTGATCCAGTAGACTATCCCTCTTTTGAAGCTTTATTGCAACCCACAACTCCCGTCGTTAGACCTCATGGCAACCAGACGAAGTTGAGACGCACTTCCTTCACTAAAAGAAGAAGAAGAGAGGTTCCGCCTAGAAGTACTACCCTCATATGCTACCCCAAGTCAAGGAAGACTGCCTCCTCACCACCTCATCAGTAGAGAGCTCGGTGCAAAGTGCTGGTGTCCAAGTAAAGCCATTGTCTATATGAGTCATGTGTTGTTGTTAAGTGCTCTACTTAGGCTCATTGAGATGACATGTGATCATAGCCTAGTGGACTCAAAGAATTAAGTCACCATGGACCTGAAAAGCCTTAAACCTAAGCCCTATAAGGTTCCTCTTATGAATTAGGTGGATTAAGATCTTAATCAAGCTCCATTTCTCAATTTGATTCCAGGCTAGTTTAAATGTCAACTATCATCCAGAAAAACTATATACATATGTACAAAAGATGCTATTTACACAAATTTTTACAAACATGCAAAATTTTGAAAAATGTTTTGAAATCATGAATGGATGATGCATGAGGTGCAAGTTTTGCAAAAGGTATTTACACACATTTACACAAGATTTTTGCAAACTTTTGATTTTCAAAACATTTTGGAAAAATTTTGTACTATATACATAATTTTGATAAGAAAATATTTACACAAGCTTTACACAAAAGATTTTTGAAAACATTTTTACAAAAATAATTTGTACACTAGCTATTTATGTGCAAATAAAAAAATGTTTATGTACATGAAAAATTTTTAATTTTTGTGATTTTTAAGGTTTTTAGCCATTTTTATTTATTTACACACTCACACAAAGTACAAGTTATGGCTAAAGTATATATGAAATATATACACACCCCCTATACTTAGCTCGAACGATGTCCTCAGAGTCAAGAGTGATGAAGAAGACATAACTCGTGCTTTGTATAGGGAAGTGAAAAGAAAGGCTATATACAAAGACGAATGAATATCAAGAGACTCTCGGCTTTCCCCCTATACTTAGGATCGAGTAATCCTAAGTATAGCAGGCTGTACACAAAGGGAAAACCGAGTGGAGAATGTACAGGGTCTACCCCCCCCCCCTATACTTAGGGTGAAATATCCCTAAGTATAGGCAACAAAACAGGGGTAGAAAGACACGAAGAAAATTATGAATATATACAAGGTGGAGGGGCATCACTCCCCCTATACTTAAGGTGAAGAACCTTAAGTATAGGCAACAACAGAAGTGATGAAACAGAACGATGAACAACCCGGTGTTTTCACCCCCCTATACTTAGGATGATCAATATCCTAAGTATAGCACAGATATTCCTAAGCGAGACCTGGGGTGAAAATAGGAACGGAAGAAAGAAAGATCAAAGTAAGACGAAACATGTATATACAAAAGAGTACAATGTTGAGGTGCCTCTCAACAAGCGCTAGATTTTACGCCCCTAGCTGGGCGCAAAGGCTAGGACAACGCAGTATCCAGGTTCAGGACGACATCGGTAAGGCGAATGTCGTACTGTCGTCGCAGTCTCGGTATGGGAACAACGACGAACTCAACAGTGTAAAGTAAGACACCCAGGTATGCAATCAAGCGGGTGTCTGCTACCGGCCAGTGATATGGAAATAAGTGATCTGGATCCGGTAGCACAAAAGAAATCATCGGCTCTGGTTCAGACTGGAGTGAGAGTATAGAGCCGAAGAAATCAAACGTGGAGAAGGATGAATCCTTAATAGAATCCTCCACGTCAATCAGTGTCTCAAACAGGTGTGGACGATCAAGATCAGGAGACTCTCTAAGTAGACTGATATTCGATGAATAGAATAGAAGAAGATCAGGCAAATCATCGAATATCTCCAGGATAGGCTCATCCTCGCGAGGGTCGTCGAGGTGAGAAGACTCAGAATCAGAATGATCTAAAGACTCGGTTTCGTGTTCTGCCAGATCGGAAACACTCTCAGCAGGTGAAACCGAGTACTCGTCGAGTGCGACATCCTCCCGCAGATAACCCTCGAGGAGAGATGCAAGATCCGAAATGACAAGAAGAGGATCAAGATCTAAGTGGGCATCTGCACTGCTATCAAGTATCCACTCGGTGCACCAGGCTGCATCATCATCGAAAGTGTAGGTCTCGGCAATCTGGAAGCAAGAGAAGGTACTAGTCAACACTGCGGAAGCTGGCAAAGTGTCTGCGACTGATCCTCGCTCTGCGGCTATGCTGGCTGCTAACTGGTCCTCAACAAAGGTGTCTATCTCGTCAGAGTGGAGGACAAAAGGCTCGAAGACGGGACTCTCTGTGTGTGTACTCTCAAAGTGGTGTCCCTCATCGAGCTGTAGCTGCTGGGCTGAGTCCTGGTAGCTGTCTGCATCCAAGAAGTGTCTCTGCAGGAAGGAAGCTGACTCCTCCGGGACTGGAATCTGAAGTGTCTGAATTAATGGCTGCAAAAGCGGGGGCTCCTCCAGCTCTTGGAGTATCAGAAGATCTGATATCCAAGACTCGTCAACTGGGAACTCTGGAGTTGACTCGAACTCCAACTGGAAGACCAAGGGGAACTCAAGTAGACTCTGAGTTCGAACCTCTGCTATGGCAGTCATCTCCTTTGTCAGTGGTGTTGTCTCATCCAAATCCTCAGGCTGGTGTGTAGAAGCTGACTCATCATGTAAAGTGACACACCGCACTGGTACAGCATCATCCACATGTGTTGTTCCGACTAAGGCATCTCGTGAAGAAGAACTCTGTGAAAGTAAACTTGAGACGGTGTCCAGGAAGTGAATGTCAGAACTGCGGTGTGAATCGCCACATGTGGTAATCACCAGTGCTAGCTGCTCTGCGGTCATCCCCCGCGTGGAGATCTCTATCAGGTATGTCAGTGGAAGTCCGTGATCTGGAAATCTCCTCAAGAGGTCAAGAAACCTCGGCCATGCCTCGTGCAATGGCTCCTGGGGGTCAACTGAAAAATCGGTGATCAAAGACCGCATGAAATCTGCTCTACGTGGAGGGAAGTATCTCTGTAGAAACTCTCGACGTAGATCTCCCCACGTCTCGAATGTCCTCCCCAATCGTCGGTGTCATCTCATGGCTCTATCCTGAAGCGTGAAGGGGAAGGTCCTGCTCATCAGCTCCTCTACAGTGATGTCTGAATATCTCTGAGCTCTGCAAAACTCCTCGAATGCGGACAGGTGAAGATAAGGCTCCTCGTGCGCCTCTCCTGAAAATGTCGGCAGTCGCTGAATGTAATCCAAATCCAAGACGAATGGACCTAGTGTAGAAGCTGACTGAGCTACATGTGTTATCTGCTCCTCCATCCTTCCGGAATAGGATATGTCTGCTGATCTCCACTGCTCTCTCTGATCATGAACGGAGTGCGCTCTAATCTCAGCAACAGCATCATCCGGGTCTCGCATCTGCTCTGTCTGGTATCCTCGGACGTCTCGCACAGCATGCCCAGAGTAGTGAGATGAAAGGGAGGGAGGGAGCGGGAGGTTGGTCGGAGATCCGACCTCCCTAGAAGGTGGACTGGAGTGATAGTCAGAAGATGGAGAAGAAGCCGTAAGAGTCGGCTCGAAGTGAGGGGGATCCATCATCCAGGGGTAAAGGAGAAGAAGAGGAAGACTGAAGGGAGGGAGGGTGGGAAATAGATGGAGGAAGATGAGGAAAGATCGAAGGGATCTGGCAACCACACAAGATGAACAAGCAAACCCCCAATTCACCTACACACGCGAGCTGAAGACCGAAATGGATCGGTCAATTATCTTGTCTATTTTATTTTAGGTGATCATCCAGTCTATCAGAGCGATTACGTGAGCTAAATAGGTATCCAGATATTTCTCAACCGACTGTCCTGTACTGAAACCGATAATCAGTCAAGAAAGGTCGGAGGCTCTATCCTAATGTGCGGGCCACTCTCTCGCTCATCCAAACCAAACAAGGAGGGGGTTACTCTCCCCAAGACAGATTTTTAGTGAAGTGTCTTTTAGGTCAAGTATGATTAGCAGTCCCGATTTATTGTTTTTATTTTTAGATATTTTTCAATAAAAGAAACGCCTAACGAATTTTTCGGTTCTCCTGATTATTAGGTCAAAAACAGGGGGAGAAGACGAAAAAGCCGATGCGCGAAGAAATCAATGATGCATGCAAAGATAGAAATGCGTACCTGTCTCCAGCACTCTACATGCAAAATGATCTGCGCATAAATGTAAAGACTGAAAAGAAACTACCTATATGGTGCAGCGATGAAAACCGAGTCCTAAACAAGCAATTCTACTCGCAGAACCGTCTAACTGGTCACCGATCCTTCAAGCCAAAGGTCCAGTCTCGGTCTACCCCTCCTCCTCCCGACACATCGGGTTCAGGAGCAGCGCTTGGCAGGGCAGGCTACGGCACGTAAGCTACGAAGGGAGTGAGTCAGTTATTTTTATTAGTGAGTTATTAGTAGGTCCAATTAATCGCACTATAGGAACAGGCAGATAATTAGGTGTGGGGATCCTACTAATTACGGCACAAGCAAGCAGAAAATCCTAAGTCTAGGGGCTCGAGAAAAACCGCTGAAAACCGTAAAAGGCAGCAAGAAAACCAAAAACCGCGAAAAAGCTGCGAAAAACCTAAGGGTCCCCCAAGCACACCGGTGCTCGGCGAAACATACCCGCTAGAGAGTTCAAGTCCAAATTCTGAGTGTGTCCCTGTATTATTACAAATAATCAAATGAAATGAAAATAAAAAGCTAAACTAATCCTCGCCCGCTCGTCTACTCTCTCACGCTTTCCTGCGGCTCTGTGCAGAAGGGAGCCGCCTCCAAGTCCCGCGGTTGCGCCGGCTTCTCGAAAGCTGCCGCCTCGGTCCTCAGGCCCTCGCAAGAAAGAAGACAAGTGTCAAACCAACAATAATATAATCAAATATGGACAAGAAATAAAAGACAAGGGTATATGTGCAAAAATGACAAATAAAATAAACAAACAAAAATCAAACAAAAACAAAAATAAAAGAAAATAAAATAAAACAAAATAAATCAAAAATAAAATAAAAACAAAAAGCCGCGAAAAGCCGCGAACTCCGAAAGAGCCGTGGAAAGCCGCGAAAAAGAAAATGAAACTAAAAAGAAAACTACTAAGATGTGCTCCCCGGCAACGGCGCCATTCTGATGAGCCAAAATTCGATCATTCCGGATGAGGTCAAAATATCACTCGGGTCGTTGCAACCCGGATCGACGAGAACCTCGGCTCAATCAAGAAAATGAAGTTCAGACCACCGAAATCAAAGAAACTCAATCAAAACATGATAGGGGTCCTGGCTATTGGATTAGCCTGGTATAGCGACCAGGGTCGGACTCAGGGAGCACGTGATGGCCTCGCGGCCTACGAAGTAGTCAAAAATAAACTAAAATAAAATAAAAGGTATTTTTGGTGGATTTTTAATTTTTATAATTTTTTTTAGATTTTTAATTAATTAAGAAAATAAAGAAAACAAGGAAACAAGGCAATGCAACGATTTATTTAATGCATAAAAAATCAAGAAAAAATTTAAATAAAAATGTTTTTATGTGTTTTATAATTTTTACTATTTTTACTGAATTTTTGGGATTTTTCTGGTGTATATTTAATTTTCTAAAAATCAAACAAGGTAAGAAACTGAAGGTACTATCTAGTCAGGAGTAAATGGCCAATTTAAAATGCAAAAAGGCCTATTTAGCTCCTGAAGGTAATTTTCCTATAAACTATAACGTTTAAGGAAAATTTGGGCACTGGATTTATGATTTTTGGATTTTTAGATTATTTACTAGAATTTTTATAAGATTTTTAGTGTTTTGTAATTTTTATGCGTTTTATATAATGAAAAATGGCCATAATTGGCCAGAAAATCAAACAAGCCAATACAAATAGTGGCTAATGTTTTTGTAATTTTTAGATAGGTTTTAATATTTTTTTTTGAATTTTTAATTTAGACAGTAAAGAAAAAGGCTATTTTTGATTTTTTAAAAATATCAAATAAAAACAAAAATGTCTCCAAAAATTCTAGAAAATTTTACACTATGGCAGGAGCCATGTGTCCAATTTTCATGGAATTTGGAGTAAGTTTGCTATTTTATTCAAAAATAAAACTTAGGTATAGTGCACAGGGACCTGTACGCAATTTCCTAAAGTTCTGGGGGGTCCGGTGCAAAAATCCCAAAGAATCACGCGCGCAGCACGTGCCTGGGGCACTCAGGGACCTAAATGCAAAGAAATTAAGTTCCTGGGCTAAATAATAACAAGTATTAAAAGCTCATGGAACTTAATGTAATTTACCCACTAAAATAACGCACATGCGCAAATAAACCATGCACAGGGGTATCAATGCAAATATCTAAAAAGTTTCATTCATTTCATCACAGTCTAGAACTACGAGGATAAATGTGAAAATAGCCCAAAAGACCGCGTGTCGAAGCACGTGACACACCACACACAGGGGCTTATATGCAATAAGAAAACAACGCAGGGTCCAACATGCAATTTACCTAACGTAAATAAAATCATAAAAATATTTACATGACTTAAAGCAAACTACTAAAAAGAGAAGGGCCTAAGGGTAAATTACCCTTTATTAAGTCGACCGACGGATGGGCGCCACGTGGGTGGATGGACGGCTGGGAAGAGGGTGGCGCCCAAAGCTGTTGTCCCTCGGGCAGATCGAGTGGTCCAGGCGTCGCCACGTGGAGATCGAACGGTGGAGAAGTGCGGTGGCTAAACCTTGGACATCGGACGGTCTGGATCAACCCTCCTGAAGATCGTGCGGTAGCTGCTACTCCTGGAATGGAAGGCTCAGATCTAAACTGGAGCTGGAGGAGATCCGACGGTGGGCGAAGGTCCTGGAAGAACTGTCGGCCGGCGAACTTCGCCGGCCCAATGCGCGCGCTCCTGGCCTCCTCGCAGGGCTGTGATGATCGGAGAAGAGTCGTCGTGGGCCTCCGTGTCAAATGGTACTCTCCGATGGAGCAACAGAGCTCTAAGGAGCCCGGTCAGCTCTGGCGGAGAAGCGGCTCCTAGCTCGAGTCAGAGGACCTCAGATGGCCCTCGTTGTACCTGCAAAAGGACTCCAGAAGACTCGCGGGTCGAGGGCAAAGTGCCTCGACCCCGTCAGTGGTGGTGAAGATGGACGGTGCGGTGGTGCGGGCGAACCCCGACGAAGCGACGGCGAAGGGGTTCGAACCCCAGCTCCTGTGCGAGCTGGGTTGAACGGAGGGGCGGGGAAGATGCGCGGGGGAAGGGCGAACGTGGTGGTAGATTTCGATGATCGAACGGAAGGGGGATATGGTCGGAATCGGCGAAAATCGACGGCGGTGCGAATTGGGGCTAAATCAAAATCCGAGAGATAGGAAAGAAATTACGGCTACCTGGGTGGTCGAGTCGACTGTGGGTGAGTGATGAATACCCATTCATCACTCTTTATTCTTATATTTTAGCTACAAAAACCTATGCAAATGCATGTAGATATGTGTAAATAGGAATAATTAGCAAAAGCATGCATGTTTGTAAATACCTATAATTAGCATGTTTTTGTGCAAAAATAAAAGAATAAAGATAAAAAAAAGAAAAAGAGGGAAATATTTAGAATAAATATTGAGCAACCTAACCCAAGGGAGGGCTCAGCATGGGCCTGACCGCATAAAAACCAAGTAGAGGGAGATAGGGGCTCATGTGTATACATTTTTGTAAATAAATAAAATTATATTTTCCTCACCCAAAAATATGCTTGTATATATTGTGTATATATTTAGAAACTATTAAAAACAAAATAAAAATTTAAAAATCAAAAAGACCAAAAATGTCCCTTCACCATGTACATAGACCACCTTCTATATTTACTTAAACTTATAAATAAATTTATTTATTTTCTAAACTTTTTGTAAATATTCTATGTTATATTGTAAATAAAATAAATAAAAAGAATTAAAACAAAAATCAAATAAAAATAACAAAAATTAAAAACACAAAAATATATTGTACATATACCATGTATATAGATGTATATATCTATTTATTTTACCTATATACATAAATAATAAACACCAAATAAAAATATCTTTTTATTCCTCATTTTATCCTATAAATAAATAAAATATAAATAGGAATAAAAATGTATAAAAATAACTAATTAAAAATCAAAATTAAAGACCATATATTGTATATATACCTATGTATAGCTATACTATGTAAATACCTTATTTTTATTTCCAAAAATTAATTAAAAATCACAAAAAAATAGAAAAAAATAAATTAAAAATATTTCATGTTTTAAGTTTTTGAAAATTCGGTCATTTTATGGCCCAAAAAAATCAAATAAAAATTTAAAGCTTGGCGGGCTCTGATTGGTCCACGGGGGATTGTTGACCCCCGGTCAACTCCCCCCCCAGGACCACCAGAGCCGGGTCTGCTCCACCCGACCCATGTTCTCGGACTTTTTCCGTGCAGACCCGAATCCCTTTCGCCCCAACTCCGGGTCCGGAATGCTCACGTCATATCCGAGAGCTTCGCCGGAGCCTTCGCCTCGGGATCCGCGCACCAGCTCGCCCTACCCGCGCCACTTTTGCCGGACCCTCCACAGTATATATCCTGAGCTCCGCCGCATTTTATTTCCATCTTTGGCTATCCACCCTTCGTCCCGTGACCTCCACTGCATCCCTTGAGGTGACAGCTCTCGATTGCCGGTGTCGCAGCGAGGAGGGGGAGGCCGGACCACTGATCCGGCGACTTTGCGCCGCCGTGCTCCGCCCCGTGCAGGAGCTCGAGCCTCAGGCCGTGACAACCTTCGAGGCGACGACCAGGAGCTACCTTAGCTCCAGCACAGTCTTCCACATCGCCCAGGTAACCTTATAGCCTTCTTGTTTAGCTTAATTTTGAGTTACCCCCAAATCCTAGTTCCGCCGAGTTCCGTCGATTCCGGCTATATCGCACATCTTTTCGATCATCGGAACCTACGCTCACCATCGCCATCCCTCCGCGCACATTCTTCGCCCCTTCGTTCAACCCAGCTCGCACAGGAGCTGGGGTTCGAGCTCCTCCATCCTCCGCTCGCCGGAGCTCGCTCGCCCCGACCCACAGTTCACCTTCACGCCGCTTCATCGGGTCGAGGCACTTTGCCCTCGACCCGCGAAGCTTCTGGGTTACTTTGCAGGTCAAGAGGAGGCCATCTGAGGCCCCCTCACATCCAGTCCAGGAGCTTATCTCCGTCGACCTCGCCGGAGCCCCTCCAGGGCTCGGCTGGGCCATCGGAGGCTACCACCAGCTGCGGAACGTCAGTGCGAGTCTTCTCCGATCTTCAGAGGCAGCTGAGGAGGCCTACAGCACGCGCACGAGGCCGGCGAACCTCGCCGGCCACCTGTTCTTCGAGGGTCCTCCATCACCGTCCGATAGCCCTCGACCTCCAGTTGTCATCGTGACCGTTCATCCACGGAGGAGCAGGTACCGTCCGATCCTTTCGAGGGTTGATCTGGACCGTCAGAGCAGAGAGAGGGAGGCACCAGCACCTACCAGCCGTTCGATCTTCCACGTGCCTCGCTCTGCGCCGTCGATCGGCCCACGTGCGAAGAAGACCAGCGCCCGCCATCCAGGACCGTCCGATCAGCTACGTGGCGCACATCCAGCCGTCGACGTAATAAAGGGGTAATTTACCTTAGGCCCCCTCGTAGTTTGTGCTTTACATTTCAGTCCTGTAAATATTTTATGCCTTTTATTTACGTTGGGATAATTGCACATTGGACCTCGTGCTTTTTAGTATTTGCATTTATGCCCTTGTATGTGTGAGCCACGTGCGTCGTCACGTGTATATCTGGTGTATTTGCAATATTAGTCCTGTAGTTCTGGGTGCTTTATGAATGAATGAAAACTTTTTAGGAATTGCATATCTACCCTTGTGAATGTTTTAATTGCACATGTGCGTGTATTGTAGGGTAAATTGCATCTGAGGTCCCTGGACTTTTGGTACGTGTTACCAAATAGTCCCCGGACCTTAGTTTCTTTACAAAAAGGTCCCTGAGTGCCCCAGGCACGCGCCACGCGCGTGACTTGCTGGGAAAATTGCACCTGGACCCCCAGATCTTCGGGTATTTGCACTTAACTCCCTGTGCACAGTGCCCTCTTTTGATTTTTGAATAAAATATCAAATCACCTCCAAATTCGATGAAAATTTGATACATGGCTCCTGCCATGTTGTAGGATTTTTGAGGACATTTTTGATTTTATTTGTTATTTTTAAAAATTCAAAAACATCTATTTTAGCTACTGTCTAGGTTTAACCCAAAAAAATATAAAAACACCCCCAAAAATTCTAAAAAAACTAGTTACTATTCTTTGTGTGTTTCTTGATTTTCTAGCCAATTTTGGCTATTTTTCATTGCCTAAAAACCCTAAAAATCTAAAAACACCTAAAAAATCATAAAAATCATAATAAAGAATCTAAAAATCCAAAAATAATAATTTTGGTGCCCAAAATTTCCTTGTTTTCTCTAGTATACAGGAAAATTACCTCCAGGTCCGTCTGAGATCCTTAAATATTCTATTTTTGGGTTTTGGGCCTGGCTGGACAGTACCTTGTCTTTTTAGCACTGTTTGATTTTTAGAAAATAAAATACACCTTATAAAAATCCCAAAAAGTCACCAAAAACACTAAAAAACCTAAAAAACATAAAAACAATTTTTCTTGAATTTTTTCTTGATTTTTGGTGCTTTTAATAATTAGCTAAAGTGTGCTTTTATTTGCTTTCTTTTATTTTCTTCACTTTTTAAAAATCCAAAAAAAATATAAAAATTATTAAAAACCACTAAAAAATCCTTGTATTTTATTTCATTTTATTTTTACTACTTCGTAGGCCTCTGGCCAACCCGTGCTCCTTGTGTTCGACCCTGGGTGCTATACCAGGTTAATCTCATAGCTAGACCGCTGATTTTGTGCTTGATTGATTTTATTTGTTCGAGTGGTCTGATTTTTCTTGATTGAGTGACTCTGAGTGATAGAGGTCGCAACGACCTAATTAGTACCTTTACCTCGTTCGCTCGGGTCGCTCCATCAGAATGGCGTCGTTGCCGGGGAGCACGGCTTAGTAGTATTTTTGTCTTTATTTTCGTTTTTGTTTTCGCGGTTTTTCGCGGCTCTTCGGAGCTCGCGGCTTTTCGCGGCTTTTGTATCTAGTTTCTTTTTATTTTATTTTGTTTTATTTTGATTTTCTTTTATTTTTATTTTTGTTTTATATTGTGTGTTTATTTTATTTTTCATTTTTGCATATATACCCTGACTTGTATTTTCATTTCTTTTTCTTTTCATTTGATTATTTTTACTGGTCTGACCACTCTTTTCTCTGTCTTGCGAGGGCCCGAGGACCGCGGAGGCGACTTTCGAGGAGCCTGAGCAGCCGAGGAACTTGGAGGCGGCTTCTTTCTCTACGAAGCCGCAGGAGAGAGCGAGAGGGAGAGTTGAGTGGGTGAGGATAGCTTAGGACTTTATTTCATTTATTATTATTATTGTAATAAGACAGGGACAGGACTTGGACTGTTTGGACTTGTGACCGTAGCGGGTCTGTTTCGCCGAGCACCGGTATGCTCGGGGGACCCATTAGGACTTGCGCGGTTTTTCGCGGCTTTCTTCGCGGTTTTATTTTTCTTTCTTACTGTCTTTTCCGGTTTTTCGCGGTTTTTGCTCGAGCCCCTAGATTTAGGACTTTCTAGTGATTGTGACATAATCAAGTAGGATCCACACACCTTAATGACATATCTGTTCCTATAGACCGTAATTGGACCTACTTAAAATAAATAAAAAAAATAACCGACTCGCTAGCCTCCGTAGCCTATGTGCCGTAGCCCGTCCTGTAAAGCGCTTACTCCTACCCCCGATTTGTCGGGCAGGGGAGGGACGGGCCAAGACCGGACCCTTTGGCTTGGAGGTCGGTGACCGGTTAGACGGTTCTTCGCTAGAAGTTGCTCGTCTAGGACTCGGCTTCCCGCTGCATCATTTAGCTTAGTTTATTTCTGTCTTTTATTATGCGCGAATCATATTGCATGTAGAGAGCTGGAGGCAGGTACGCATTTCTGACTTTGCATGCATCATTGATTTCTCGTGCATCGGCTTTTTCGACTTCTCCCCCTTGTTTTGGACTTAATAATCAGGAGAATCGAAAAATTCGTTAGGCGTTTTGTTTGCTTTTAAAAACACCTAAAAAGTAAAACCATAAAATTGGGACTGCTAAGATTATTGACCTTAAAACTCGCTCACCCTAAAAATTTTGTCTTGGGGAGAGCAACCCCCTCATTGCTTGGTTTGTATGCGCGAGAGAGTGACCCGCACACTAGGTAGAGCCCCCCGTTGCTAAACCCGACTGATTACCGACTCTTCCGTGCGGGCCAGTCGGTTGGGTTAGCAGCGGATATCCCAACAGGTCACGTAAGCGCTCTGATATCTTGAGTGTTCACCAAAATAAAATTGACAAGATAATTTGACCGAACTTTCACGGTCTTCAGCTCGCGTTGCGTTGGTGAACCGGGGGTTTGTTTTCAGATCATAATTTTTCCAGATCTCATCCGCCCTACTCGCCAGATCAAGATGATGGGTAGACGGTCTCTTAGGCAGCCTCTGGCTGCACCGCTTTCGGGCGCGTCTACCTCATCATCTAGGTTGGCTCGCGAGAGCTCAGACCCGCTCTCCGAGCCCGAGTACGACTCCACCCTGTTCCCCCTCAATCCCCTTTCTGATCTACCCGAGAGACACGAGCCCGAGGAGAGATTGATACATTTGACAGCACCTGAGTTGGGCTCGTTTGATTTTGCAGACGTCGAGATGGCCGGAGCAGGCAGTTCTGATGACCACTCCCGTCGACCAGAGCACATTGTACTAGACCAGGGAGCGATCAACTCCACCCTGATCGCATCACTCGATACAGTCCAGCAGCAGCTCCGCGATCAGGGAGCATTCATGATGGAGATGAGGAGAGAGTTGGAGAGGCTCAGAGCAGAGAGAGACCAGCAGAGCGAGCCCGAGGAGATCCCAGATGCAGATGCACAGGCACGAGCCGCAGCAGCAGCAGCAGCCGCGGCCGCCGCCGCAGCGGCAGCAGCCGCGGGAGGAGCAGGACCACCTAGACCGATGCGGGAGTTGCACAACCCCGGATCTACACTGATGCACCATTGGGTTGTGGTTCCGGCTATCGTGGGGGACTTCAAGTTCCCCCCGAACACCTTGCAGATGCTTCCTCGGTTCCATGGACTTGCTACAGAGGAGCCCCACCTCCACCTCCAGGAGTTTTTGATGATATGCAGCACTGTCCACGACAGACATGTGGACCAGGACACGATCAGGATGATCGCCTTCCCCTTTTCACTGGCAGACAGAGCAGCCACCTGGCTGAAACATTTGGGGAGATTTGTCTACACCTGGGAGCAGCTCCGCACCGAGTACTTGAACAAGTACTATCCACTCGGGCGGACAAATGCAGCGAGGGCCCTGATCAGCAACTTCTCCATGTTCCCCAACGAGCAGTTTCACGAGGCTTAGGAGAGGTTCAGAGAGCTCCTGGACAGATGCCCGCACCACGACATCACGAAGCCGAACCTAGTTCAGAGCTTCTTCAGCGGGTTGTCACCAGAGCTACAGGGCCTGGTGAATGCTTCTTGTGACGGGTCCTACTTCGCCAAGGACCACGACCAGGTCTGGGCCATTTTTGAGGAGATGGCAGAGAATTACATGGTGATTTCCCAGACCCGGCTCTACACTCAGAAGACCCAGCCACATCAGCCAGGACCCGTGCAGTACCAGCGGATAGCACGGGTAGATGCAGGTCCATCCAGTTCGTCTGCAGCCGCAGCAGCACAGGCAGAGTCGTCAGCTGCAGACATGGGTATCATTAGCGAGAAGTTGGATCGCATGGAGCTGATCGAGAAGAAGCAGTGCCAGAGTATCACGCAGATGGAGCAGATGGCACAGGTCTTGAGCGACATGAAGACACAGCTCATGTGTCTCCAGGAGGCACAGACGGCTTCTCAGCCCCGTCTTCAGTCGCGAGGCGACGCCGGCAGCAGCAGCAGCTCGTCCCAGCGCTCCAGTACCCCAGTGCAGCCTAGACAGGTTCACCTTGTACAGGCGGAGCCGTACCAGCAGCCGCAGCCCACCTACCAGTCTCCACCATCTCCAGAGATGCAGATGGTGGTCTACCAGCCGGACCAGCCTCTGGCAGTACTCCCGCCAGCCCCCTTTGATGTCGAGCCGTTGGTGGATGTCAACGGGATTTGGTACAACCGTCCCCAGCCTGGGATCCGACGAGACCATCCCGGATTCAGGAGGGGGAGTGGTGGTGCCCAGCCCCAGCAGCAGCCGTCAGGACAGGGAGGGCAGTACTCCCAGCAGAGAGACCAGCACCAGCCGCAGCAGCAGCCCCCAGCATATCACCAGCAGTCATCCTACGGTCCTCGTCCCTATCAGCAGCAGGGACATTCTTGGAGACATGAGCAGCAGGCTCACCAGGGATACCAGCAGCACCCCCCATCCTACCCCTCTTACCCACCACAGCAGTTCCAGCAGCCTCACCCACAGAGAGGCCACCCGTCGGGCTCCCACGAGAGCCCCGCCTTGGATGACATCGCCCGCCTCCTCACGGACCAGCAGGCCACATTCAGACGGGAGATGGACGAGTTCCGCCAGGAGATGCGGGACCTGGTGAGAGGGAAGGCCGCCATACCAGCCCAGATAGAGCCCAATCCGAACAGCCTCAAGAGGAAATCTGAGCAGGTAGTACATACTGAGTTAGCCACTCCTAGTGACCCATTTGATGATACTTCTTCGGATCTGTTTGATGTTGATTTTGTCACGCTTAGGAGCGGTAGGACCCCAGCAGGCGGCGGCGCCTCATCTGAGCACCATCCCGAGGCGCCACAGGAGGAGGAGGAGAGCGGTACTGAGGCCGCTCCAGATGATGACGGTGGTACTGAGGCCACCAAGGATGCTGATCCCACCGGCGGTATTGAGGCCGCCACTTCACCAGATCTAGGAGGTGGTACTGATGCCACCCATTCAGCCGAGCCAGCCAGCGGTACTGATGCCGCACGACGTCTACCAGTAGCAGCAGCAGAGCAGCCAGCCCGTGGTGGTACTGAGGCCACCGGTGTTTGTAGAGACAGTGATGTTGTTTTTCCTCGTGTTCATGTATCTCGGAACTCTGCTATGAATAAAGGAAAAGGTTTACTTTCTTCTGGTCCCACTGTGGTGCATGATGTATGTGTGGATCCGGTCCTTGAACCGCATAGACCTTTTCCTAGTCCTTCATCTGAGAAGGACCCAGTGATCCCCTTCCCTAGAGCCCTTCAGATGGGGAAGGGGAAGAAAACAGAAAATCCCAAAAAGAGAGAGCTTGAGGAGTTCAGCCAGAGCATGATCGATCGATTCCATATCCAGCTGACCCTCCAGGAGGCTTTGCAGCACATCCCCCTTCTCCAGCGATCTTTGAGAGAGAGGACTACAGTCAGGAGGAGGAGGAGGAACCACACTTCAGAGATACATGTGCTGACCAAAGCCACGTGCTTTGCGATCCAGAACCGACTGCCAGCCAAGAGGCCAGATGCAGGGGCCCCGTATGTCAGATGCCAGATCAGTGAGCAGTGGTTCGACCGTACTCTTCTAGATGGCGGATCGTCGATTAACCTTCTTCCGGCAGCCCTTCTCGACCGCTTCGAGTTGGGCACTCTTCGACAGAGCAGGACAGTCCTTCAATTTGCTGATCGATCTGTCAAGAGGCCGAAGGGGTTGTTACGAGACGTTATCGTCACTATTAAGGGTCTGCAATTCCCCGTGGACTTCGTAGTGTTGGACATGGAGATCCCTGAGTCAGTGGCCGATACCCCCATCATCCTTGGTCGTCCGTTCTTGGCCACAGCCAAGGCGGTGACTGATCATGATAGCGGGAAGGTGTACTTTCGCGTCCAGGGCGAGAGTATACAAATAGAGACGGTCGAGGACTACAGAGCCAGATTCAGAGCCCGCTCAGATGCGAGTACCGATTCAGAGCAGCTGACAGACGCAGAGCCAGACATCCACCAGGACTGTGATTTTGTGATCACAGATGATGAGGCAGCTTGGGCAGACCTTGAGACATAGACCACCCTCTCACTTTCAGACACAGCTGATGCAGAGATGACAGCAGAGGAGAGTCTGGAGAGCACAGACCTGGTTCAGGATACTATTGAGGCAGCAGAGCCGGTCCTTGATCGCAGCACGATGATTAGTGATGGTGGTGCTGAGGCCACCTTGTTTTCCGGTGGTACTGATGCCTCCACTTCTGATACAGATCCCTCGGATTCAGAGTCTGATTGGACCGATTGCTATGATCAGATGCAAGACCTGAGTCCATCTGAGCCTATTGATGAGGAGGTAGATGCAGAGCAGAGCAGAGGCAGTGCAGTAGAGCATCCTTCTCCCGATCCAGTTTGCGAGAGTATGCTTTCACTTTCCCAGGCAGATTTGGCCGACCTTGCAGCTTTCACTCAGTTTCTTCCACAGCCAGATTTGCCGGCACCCAGCATTCCAGAGTTGAAGCCGCTCCCTACTTCGCTGAAGTATCGATTCCTTGCGGGTGAGCCAGAGATGTACCTAGTCATCATCTCCGCTGAGTTGACTGGAGAGCAGGAATCCCGTTTGATGGGGGTTCTTGAAAAGAACCGCAAGGCGATCGGATGGAGCGTAGCAGATCTCCATGGGATTAGTCCATCAGTGTGCTCCCACCATATCTATCTCGAGGAAGGGGCAAAGCCGTCGCGTGAGTTCCAGCGGCGTCTGAACCCCAACCTGAGAGAGGTTGTGATGAAGGAAATATCCAAATGGTGGGGTGCAGGTTTTATTTATCCCATTTCCGACTCCAAGTGGGTCAGCCCCTTGCATGTGGTGCCCAAGAAGACGGGCATCACGACTGTGATCAGTGAGTCGGGAGAGGAGATCGCTACACGAGTACCCACCTCTTGGAGGGTTTGTGTTGACTACAGGAGACTCAACCAAGCCACCAAGAAGGACCATTTCCCCCTGCCTTTTATTGACCAGATCATTGAGAGACTGACAGGGAAGAGCCATTATTGCTTCTTGGATGGGTACTCAGGCTACAACCAAGTGGCCATCGCTCCTGAGGATCAGGAGAAGACCACCTTTACCTGTCCCTTCGGCACATATGCTTTTCGACGCATGCCATTTGGGCTATGCAATGCCCCTGCGACTTTTCAGAGATGCATGCTGTCGATCTTTTCGGACATGGTAGGGGAATGCTTGGAGGTCTTCATGGATGATTTCTCGATCTACGGCGACGGATTTGATTCTTGTCTTGACTGCCTAGATCGAGTACTCCAGCGATGTATTGAGTATCACTTGGTGCTATCTTGGGAGAAGAGTCACTTCATGGTGACTCAAGGGACGGTGCTTGGCCACATCATCTCCAACAGGGGCATGGAGGTTGATCCGGCCAAGGTGGATGTCATTAGAAAACTCGCACCGCCGTCCAATCTGAGGCAGTTACGGTCAATCCTGGGGCATGTTGGATTTTATAGGAGATTTATTCAGGATTTCAGCAGGATTGCCCGACCGTTGACTGACCTCCTGACGAAAGACACCGAGTTCCTTGTCGATGACAAGTGTCTTTCGTCGTTTGCTACTCTCCAGCAGTGTGTGATTGAGGCTCCTGTCCTCCAGCCGCCTGATTGGTCTCTCCCATTCGAGATCATGACGGACGCCTCCGATTTTGCCGTAGGAGCAGTGCTGGGACAGAGGAGGGATGGAGTACCATTTGCTATACACTATGCTAGCCGCACATTGGATTCCGCCCAGCGGAATTACACGGTCACAGAGAAGGAGATGCTAGCCGTGGTGTTTGCCCTGGATAAGTTCAGATCATATATCATTGGATCTAGAGTGACTTTGTTTACAGATCACACCGCCATCAGATACCTCATGGCAAAGAAGGATGCCAAGGCCAGACTGACTAGATGGATCCTTCTACTCCAGGAGTTCGACATTGAGATTAAGGATAAGCCTGGAGTCAAGAATGTGGTGGCGGATCATCTCTCCCGATTAGAGAAGCCTGAGGAGTCTGAGCAGATTGATCCTATTAGAGATACCTTCCCAGATGAGGCGATCCTTGCTATCGCCTCACTCCCATGGTACGCCGATATTGTGAACTTTCTCGTTGCTGGGAAAGTCCCACAAGATTGGCCCGGGCAGAGGCTTGAGACCTTTCTAGCGAAGGCCAAGTCTTACCATTGGGAGGATCCCATCCTTTACCACGAAGGAGGGGATAGCGTCTGGCGTCGGTGTATTCCTCAGGAGGAACACCATAGCGTCCTCACTTACTGCCACAAGCTTGAGGCAGGAGGACATCATTCTGGGAGGAGAACGGCACAGAAAGTGCTCCAATCCGGCTTGTGGTGGCCTACCCTCTTCAAGGACTCAGATGAGTTCGTGAAGAGGTGTACTGACTGTCAGAGGATGGGCACTTGTGGACAGCGTGATATGATGCTGATGCAGCCCATTCACTTCTGTGAGGTTTTTGACGCATGGGGCATCGATTTCATGGGTCCATTCCCTAAGAGTCAGGGATTTGAGTACATTCTGTTGGCCGTTGACTATGTGAGTCGTTGGGTGGAGGCTATCCCCGCCCGAGCCGCTGATGCGAGGACAGTTTGCAGATTTTTGAGGAAGCATATCATCACGCGGTTCGGGGTTCCACGAGTTCTTATTTCTGATGGGGGATCTCACTTCATCAACGACCAGGTGAAGGCACTTGCTAGCGAGTTCGGCATAGATCATCGTGTTGCTGCACCGTACCATCCACAGACGAATGGTCTAGCCGAAGTGTCGAACAGGGAGATCAAGACTATTCTGCAGAAAGTCGTCCGCCCTGACCGAAAGGATTGGTCACAGCTTTTGGACTCGGTCTTGTGGGCATATAGGACGTCTTTCAAGACACCTTTGGGCACATCTCCCTTTCGCCTCGTATATGGCAAGCCATGCCATTTACCTGTTGAGCTGAGGCACAAGTCACTTTGGGCAGTTACAGACATACTTATGGATCCAGATGGTATAGGAGACCAGAGGAGAGCTGCCCTGGAAGAGCTTAGAGATGCAGCTTTCTCAAGCAGCCTACATTATAAGGAGAAAGTCAAGGAGTGGCATGATTCTCATATCAGCCACAAACATTTTGAGATTGGACAGAGAGTGTGGCTGTTTGATGCGAGGCTTAGATTATTTCCAGGAAAGCTACAGAGCAAATGGAAAGGACCTTATCTGGTTAGGAAGGTACACGACAACGGTAGCATCGACATATCTGAGTTGTCTTCTGAGAGTACCTTCCGAGTGAACGGCCAGCGGCTCAAACCATTTCTAGATCATGAGCCGCGGGTCGTTGATATTGCCCCTATTCATTTTGCGTGAGATGTGGTCTTTGACTCACATCTAATGCATCTCACGCCTGAGTTTCACTGATCTTCCGCTGTATATAGATCCAGATGTCCATATCATCACATTCTTTAGTCCCACATCCCTTTCTTCATCTTGTGATTATGCTATACTTAGGGTGCACTTTACCCTAAGTATAGGGGGGATGTAAGACATTTCGGGTATTTCTTTTGTTTCTGTCTACCCCTGTTTTGCTGCCTATACTTAGGGGTATTTCACCCTAAGTATAGGGGGGGTAGATCCTGTACATTCTCCACTCGGTTTTCCCTTCGTGTACAGCCTGCTATACTTAGGATTACCTGATCCTAAGTATAGGGGGAAGACTCGAGACCCTCTTGACTTTTTATTCTTCTCCTCTTGTATAGCCTTCCTTTTCACTTCCCTATACATAGCACGAGTTATGTCTTCTTCATCGCTCTTGACTCTGAGGACATCGTTCGAGCTAAGTATAGGGGGGTGTGTATATATTTCATATATACTTTAGCCATAACTCGTACTTTGTGTGAGTGTGTTAATAAATAAAATGGCTAAAAACCACAAAAATTAAAAAATTTTCATGTACATAATCTTCTTTTATTTGCACATACATAGCTAGTGTACAAATTATTTTTTGTAAAAATGATTTCAAAAATCTTTTGTGTGTAAAGCTTGTGTAAATATTTTTGTATCAAAATTATGTATATAGTACAAAATTTTTCCAAAATGTTTTGAAAATCAAAAGTTTGCAAAAATCTTGTGTAAATGTGTGTAAATATCCTTTTGCAAAACTTGCACTTCATGCATCATCATTCATGATTTCAAAACATTTTTCAAAAATTTTGCATGATTGTAAAATATTGTGTAAATATGCATCTTTGTGTACATATGTATATAATTTTTCTTGGATGATAGTTGACATTTAAACTAGCTTGGAATCAAATTGAGGAATGGAGCTTGATTAAGATCTTAATCCACCTAATTCTAAGAGGAACCTTATAGGGCTTAGGTTTAAGGCTTTTCAGGTCCATGATGACTTAATTCTTTGAGTCCACTAGGCTATGATCACATGTCATCTCAATGAGCCTAAGTAGAGCACTTAACAACAACACATGACTCATATAGATTATGGCTTTACTTGGACACCAGCACTATGCACCGAGCTCTCTACAGATGAGGTGGTGAGGAGGCAGTCTTCCTTGGCTTGGGGTAGCATATGAGGGTAGTACTTCTAGGCGGAACCTCTCTTCTTCTTATAGTGAAGGAAGTGCGTCTCAACTTGGTCTGGTTGCCATGAGGTCTAACGACGGGAGTTGTGGGTTGCAATAAAGCTTCAAAAGAGGGATAGTCTACTGGCTCAAGAGGAAAAACTCCTTGTATATATGCTGCACATGTATATGTTGTATAGATGCACTCGAAAAAAAAATGTGCAAAAAGAAAAGAACTCCAAAAAAATGGTGGGTCTGAGAGAAAATGATAATCCCACCGGAGTATGTATATAAGTGCAATAAGCAAAGCTTGGTTTCATGATCCACCTGTTGTAGCTTGCAGCAGGGAGACTTGGCTACACTGGTCAAGCTCCCAAGGGTACTTGGCTACACTGGCCTTGACCCATTCTCTTCTTCCCCCTCTTCTTGAGCCGGTTGTACTTGAACTTAGAAGGGAATACCCCGCTCCTCGAGGAAAGAGTGGCCAGATTGAGGTCATAGAGTTACCTTGTTGGGGAGGGTTGTCAAGTTGCCATTTCTGAGGTGGAGAGCTTAGACCTCACTTTCACAGTACAAGAAAAGATTCATGGTCTTCAGGGTTTGTGATTGATGACTTGGTCTAATCTGGAGCATTGAGGAGTCTTGGTTATAGATTGGTGGAACTTAGAGGCTGTTAGGTTTTAAGCTTAAGTCTAAATAAGGTTCCGACACATTAATAATCCAAAGATCTGATTGAGCTCCATACCTCAATTTAATGAAGGCAAGTTTAATAATCAACCTTGATCCATGTACATTCTCTTTTTCTTTTTCTTTCTTCTTTTTCACTTCTTTTTCAAATAAGTGTTTGCTAAGGGACTAGCAAAGTATAGTATAGGGGGGTGATGAATACCCATTCATCACTCTTTATTCTTATATTTTAGCTACAAAAACCTATGCAAATGCATGTAGATATGTGTAAATAGGAATAATTAGCAAAAGCATGCATGTTTGTAAATACCTATAATTAGCATGTTTTTGTGCAAAAATAAAAGAATAAAGATAAAAAAAAGAAAAAGAGGGAAATATTTAGAATAAATATTGAGCAACCTAACCCAAGGGAGGGCTCAGCATGGGCCTGACCGCATAAAAGCCAAGTAGGGGGAGATAGGGGCTCATGTGTATACATTTTTGTAAATAAATAAAATTATATTTTCCTCACCCAAAAATATGCTTGTATATATTGTGTATATATTTAGAAACTATTAAAACCAAAATAAAAATTTAAAAATCAAAAAGACCAAAAATGTCCCTTCACCATGTACATAGACCACCTTCTATATTTATTTAAACTTATAAATAAATTTATTTATTTTCTAAACTTTTTGTAAATATTCTATGTTATATTGTAAATAAAATAAATAAAAAGAATTAAAACAAAAATCAAATAAAAATAACAAAAATTAAAAACACAAAAATATATTGTACATATACCATGTATATAGATGTATATATCTATTTATTTTACCTATATACATAAATAATAAACACCAAATAAAAATATCTTTTTATTCCTCATTTTATCCTATAAATAAATAAAATATAAATAGGAATAAAAATGAATAAAAATAACTAATTAAAAATCAAAATTAAATACCATATATTGTATATATACCTATGTATAGCTATACTATGTAAATACCTTATTTTTATTTCCAAAAATTAATTAAAAATCACAAAAAAATAGAAAAAAATAAATTAAAAATATTTCATGTTTTAAGTTTTTGAAAATTTGGTCATTTTATGGCCCAAAAAAATCAAATAAAAATTTAAAGCTTGGCGGGCTCTGATTGGTCCACGGGGGATTGTTGACCCCCGGTCAACTCCCCCCCCAGGACCACCAGAGCCGGGTCTGCTCCACCCGACCCATGTTCTCGGACTTTTCCCGTGCAGACCCGAATCCCTTTCGCCCCAACTCCGGGTCCGGAATGCTCACGTCATATCCGAGAGCTTCGCCGGAGCCTTCGCCTCGGGATCCGCGCACCAGCTCGCCCTACCCGCGCCACTTTTGCCGGACCCTCCACAGTATATAGCCTGAGCTCCGCCGCATTTTATTTCCATCTTTGGCTATCCACCCTTCGTCCCGTGACCTCCACTGCATCCCTTGAGGTGACAGCTCTCGATTGCCGGTGTCGTAGCGAGGAGGGGGTGGCCGGACCACTGATCCGGCGACTTTGCGTCGCCGTGCTCCGCCCCGTGCAGGAGCTCGAGCCTCAGGCCGTGACAACCTTCGAGGCGACGACCAGGAGCTACCTTAGCTCCAGCACAGTCTTCCACATCGCCCAGGTAACCTTCTAGCCTTCTTGTTTAGCTTAATTTTGAGTTACCCCCAAATCCTAGTTCCGCCGAGTTCCGTCGATTCCGGCTATATCGCACATCTTTTCGATCATCGGAACCTACGCTCACCATCGCCATCCCTCCGCGCACATTCTTCGCCCCTTCGTTCAACCCAGCTCGCACAGGAGCTGGGGTTCGAGCTCCTCCATCCTCCGCTCGCCGGAGCTCGCTCGCCCCGACCCACAGTTCACCTTCACGCCGCTTCATCGGGTCGAGGCACTTTGCCCTCGACCCGCGAAGCTTCTGGGTTACTTTGCAAGTCAACAGGAGGCCATCTGAGGCCCCCTCACATCCAGGCCAGGAGCTTATCTCCGTCGACCTCGCCGGAGCCCCTCCAGGGCTCGGCTGGGCCATCGGAGGCTACCACCAGCTGCGGAACGTCAGTGCGAGTCTTCTCCGATCTTCAGAGGCAGCTGAGGAGGCCCACAGCACGCGCACGAGGCCGGCGAACCTCGCCGGCCACCTGTTCTTCGAGGGTCCTCCATCACCGTCCGATAGCCCTCGACCTCCAGTTGTCATCGTGACCGTTCATCCACGGAGGAGCAGGTACCGTCCGATCCTTTCGAGGGTTGATCTGGACCGTCAGAGTAGAGAGAGGGAGGCACCAGCACCTGCCAGCCGTTCGATCTTCCACGTGCCTCGCTCTGCGCCGTCGATCGTCCCACGTGCGGAAGAAGACCAGCGCCCGCCATCCAGGACCGTCCGATCAGCTACGTGGCGCACATCCAGCCGTCGACGTAATAAAGGGGTAATTTACCTTAGGCCCCCTCGTAGTTTGTGCTTTACATTTCAGTCCTGTAAATATTTTATGCCTTTTATTTACGTTGGGATAATTGCACATTGGACCTCGTGCTTTTTAGTATTTGCATTTATGCCCTTGTATGTGTGAGCCGCGTGCGTCGTCACGTGTATATCTGGTGTATTTGCAATATTAGTCCTGTAGTTCTGGGTGCTTTATGAATGAATGAAAACTTTTTAGGAATTGCATATCTACCCCTGTGAATGTTTTAATTGCACATGTGCGTGTATTGTAGGGTAAATTGCATCTGAGGTCCCTGGACTTTTGGTACGTGTTACCAAATAGTCCCCGGACCTTAGTTTCTTTAAAAAAAGGTCCCTGAGTGCCCCAGGCACGCGCCACGTGCGTGACTTGCTGGGAAAATTGCACCTGGACCCCCAGATCTTCGGGTATTTGCACTTAAGTCCCTGTGCACAGTGCCCCCTTTTGATTTTTGAATAAAATATCAAATCACCTCCAAATTCGATGAAAATTTGACACAAGGCTCCTGCCATGTTGTAGGATTTTTGAGAATTTTTTAGGACATTTTTGATTTTATTTGTTATTTTTAAAAATTCAAAAACATCTATTTTAGCTACTGTCTAGGTTTAAAATTCCCAAAAAAATATAAAAACACCCTAAAAAATTCTAAAAAAATTAGTTACTGTTCTTTTTGTGCTTCTTGATTTTCTAGCCAATTTTGGCTATTTTTCATTGCCTAAAAACCCTAAAAATCTAAAAACACCTAAAAACTCATAAAAATCATAATAAATAATCTAAAAATCCAAAAACAATAATTTGGTGCCCAAATTTTCCTTGTTTTCTCTAGTATACAGGAAAATTACCTCCAGGTCCGTCTGAGATCCTTAAATATTCTATTTTTGGGTTTTGGGCCTGGCTGGACAGTACCTTGTCTTTTTAGCACTGTTTGATTTTTAGAAAATAAAATACACCTTATAAAAATCCCAAAAAGTCACAAAAAACACTAAAAAACCTAAAAAACATAAAAACAATTTTTCTTGAATTTTTGCTTGATTTTTGGTGCTTTTAATAATTAGCTAAAGTGTGCTTTTATTTGCTTTCTTTTATTTTCTTCACTTTTTAAAAATCCAAAAAAAAATATAAAAATTATTAAAAACCACTAAAAAATCCTTGTATTTTATTTCATTTTATTTTTACTACTTCGTAGGCCTCTGGCCAACCCGTGCTCCTTGTGTTCGACCCTGGGTGCTATACCAGGTTAATCTCATAGCTAGACCGCTGATTTTGTGCTTGATTGATTTTATTTGTTCGAGTGGTCTGATTTTTCTTGATTGAGTGACTCTGAGTGATAGAGGTCGCAACGACCTAATTAGTACCTTTACCTCGTTCGCTCGGGTCGCTCCATCAGAATGGCGCCGTTGCCGGGGAGCACGACTTAGTAGTATTTTTGTCTTTATTTTCGTTTTTGTTTTCGCGGTTTTTCGCGGCTCTTCGGAGCTCGCGGCTTTTCGCGGCTTTTGTATCTAGTTTCTTTTTGTTTTATTTTGTTTTATTTTGATTTTCTTTTATTTTTATTTTTGTTTTATATTGTGTGTTTATTTTATTTTTCATTTTTGCATATATACCCTGACTTGTATTTTCATTTCTTTTTCTTTTCATTTGATTATTTTTACTGGTCTGACCACTCTTTTCTCTGTCTTGCGAGGGCCCGAGGACCGCGGAGACGACTTTCGAGGAGCCTGAGCAGCTGAGGAACTTGGAGGCGGCTTCTTTCTCTACGAAGCCGCAGGAGAGAGCGAGAGGGAGAGTTGAGTGGGTGAGGATAGCTTAGGACTTTATTTCATTTATTATTAATATTGTAATAAGACAGGGACAGGACTTGGACTGTTTGGACTTGTGACCGTAGCGGGTCTGTTTCGCCGAGCACCGGTGTGCTCGGGGGACCCATTAGGACTTGCGCGGTTTTTCGCGGCTTTCTTCGCGGTTTTATTTTTCTTTCTTACTGTCTTTTCCGGTTTTTCGCGGTTTTTGCTCGAGCCCCTAGATTTAGGACTTTCTGGTGATTGTGACGTAATCAAGTAGGATCCACACACCTTAATGACATATCTGTTCCTATAGACCGTAATTGGACCTACTTAAAATAAATAATAAAAATAACCGACTCGCTAGCCTCCGTAGCCTACGTGCCGTAGCCCGTCCTGTAAAGCGCTTACTCCTACCCCCGATTTGTCGGGCAGGGGAGGGACGGGCCAAGACCGGACCCTTTGGCTTGGAGGTCGGTGACCGGTTAGACGGTTCTTCGCTAGAAGTTGCTCGTCTAGGACTCGGCTTCCCGCTGCATCATTTAGCTTAGTTTATTTCTGTCTTTTATTATGCACGGATCATATTGCATGTAGAGAGCTGGAGGCAGGTACGCATTTCTGACTTTGCATGCATCATTGATTTCTCGTGCATCGGCTTTTTCGACTTCTCCCCCTTGTTTTGGACTTAATAATCAGGAGAATCGAAAAATTCGTTAGGCGTTTTGTTTGCTTTTAAAAATACCTAAAAAGTAAAACCATAAAATTGGGACTGCTAAGATTATTGACCTTAAAACTCGCTCACCCTAAAAATTTTGTCTTGGGGAGAGCAACCCCCTCATTGCTTGGTTTGTATGCGCGAGAGAGTGACCCGCACACTAGGTAGAGCCCCCCGTTGCTAAACCCGACTGATTACCGACTCTTCCGTGCGGGCCAGTCGGTTGGGTTAGCAGCGGATATCCCAACAAGTCACATAAGCGCTCTGATATCTTGAGTGTTCACCAAAATAAAATTGACAAGATAATTTGACCGAACTTTCACGGTCTTCAGCTCGCGTTGCGTTGGTGAACCGGGGGTTTGTTTTCAGATCATAATTTTTCCAGATCTCATCCGCCCTACTCGCTAGATCAAGATGATGGGTAGACGGTCTCTTAGGCAGCCTCTGGCTGCACCGCTTTCGGGCGCGTCTACCTCATCATCTAGGTTGGCTCGCGAGAGCTCAGACCCTCTCTCCGAGCCCGAGTACGACTCCACCCTGTTCCCCCTCGATCCCCTTTCTGATCTACCCGAGAGACACGAGCCCGAGGAGAGATTGATACATTTGACAGCACCTGAGTTGGGCTCGTTTGATTTTGCAGACGTCGAGATGGCCGGAGCAGGCAGTTCTGATGACCACTCCCGTCGACCAGAGCACATTGTACTAGACCAGGGAGCGATCAACTCCACCCTGATCGCATCACTCGATACAGTCCAGCAGCAGCTCCGCGATCAGGGAGCATTCATGATGGAGATGAGGAGAGAGTTGGAGAGGCTCAGAGCAGAGAGAGACCAGCAGAGCGAGCCCGAGGAGATCCCGGATGCAGATGCACAGGCACGAGCTGCAGCAGCAGCAGCAGTCGCGGCCGCCGCCGCAGCGGCAGCAGCCGCGGGAGGAGCAGGACCACCTAGACCGATGCGGGAGTTGCACAACCCCGGATCTACACTGATGCACCATTGGGTTGTGGTTCCGGCTATCGTGGGGGACTTCAAGTTCCCCCCGAACACCTTGCAGATGCTTCCTCGGTTCCATGGACTTGCTACAGAGGAGCCCCACCTCCACCTCCAGGAGTTTTTGATGATATGCAGCACTGTCCACGACAGACATGTGGACCAGGACACGATCAGGATGATCGCCTTCCCCTTTTCACTGGCAGACAGAGCAGCCACCTGGCTGAAACATTTGGGGAGATTTGTCTACACCTGGGAGCAGCTCCGCACCGAGTACTTGAACAAGTACTATCCACTCGGGCGGACAAATGCAGCGAGGGCCCTGATCAGCAACTTCTCCATGTTCCCCAACGAGTAGTTTCACGAGGCTTGGGAGAGGTTCAGAGAGCTCCTGGACAGATGCCCGCACCACGACATCACGAAGCCGAACCTAGTTTAGAGCTTCTTCAGCGGGTTGTCACCAGAGCTACAGGGCCTGGTGAATGCTTCTTGTGGCGGGTCCTACTTCGCCAAGGACCACGACCAGGTCTGGGCCATTTTTGAGGAGATGGCAGAGAATTACATGGTGATGTCCCCGACCCGGCTCTACACTCAGAAGACCCAGCCACATCAGCCAGGACCCGTGCAGTACCAGCGGATAGCACGGGTAGATGCAGGTCCATCCAGTTCGTCTGCAGCCGCAGCAGCACAGACAGAGTCGTCAGCTGCAGACATGGGTATCATTAGCGAGAAGTTGGACCGCATGGAGCTGATCGAGAAGAAGCAGTGCCAGAGTATCACGCAGATGGAGCAGATGGCACGGGTCTTGAGCGACATGAAGACACAACTCATGTGTCTCCAGGAGGCACAGACGGCTTCTCAGCCCCGTCTTCAGTCGCGAGGCGACGCCGGCAGCTGCTGCAGCTCGTCCCAGCGCTCCAGTACCCCAGTGCAGCCTAGACAGGTTCACCTTGTACAGGCAGAGCCGTACCAGCAGCCGCAGCCCACCTACCAGTCTCCACCATCTCCAGAGATGCAGATGGTGGTCAACCAGCCGGACCAGCCTCTGGCAGTACTCCCGCCAGCCCCCTTTGATGCCGAGCCATTGATGGATGTCAACGGGATTTGGTACGACCGTCCCTAGCCTGGGATCCGACGAGACCATCCCGGATTCAGGTGGGGGAGTGGTGGTGCCCAGCCCCAGCAGCAGCCGTCAGGACAGGGAGGGCAGTACTCCCAGTAGAGAGACCAGCACCAGCCGCAGCAGCAGCCCCCAGCATATCACCAGCAGTCATCCTACGGTCCTCGTCCCTATCAGCAGCAGGGACAGTCTTGGAGACATGAGCAGCAGGCTCACCAGGGATACCAGCAGCACCCCCCATCCTACCCCTCTTACCCACCACAGCAGTTCCAGCAGCCTCACCCACAGAGAGGCCACCCGTCGGGCTCCCACGAGAGCCCCGCCTTGGATGACATCGCCCGCCTCCTCACGGACCAGCAGGCCACATTCAGACGGGAGATGGACGAGTTCCGCCAGGAGATGCGGGACCTGGTGAGAGGGAAGGCCGCCATACCAGCCCAGATAGAGCCCAATCCGAACAGCCTCAAGAGGAAATCTGAGCAGGTAGTACATACTGAGTTAGCCACTCCTAGTGACCCATTTGATGATACTTCTTCAGATCTGTTTGATGTTGATTTTGTCACGCTTAGGAGCGGTAGGACCCCAGCAGGCGGCGGCGCCTCATCTGAGCACCATCCCGAGGCGCCACAGGAGGAGGAGGAGAGCGGTACTGAGGCCGCTCCAGATGATGACGGTGGTACTGAGGCCACCAAGGATGCTGATCCCACCGGCGGTATTGAGGCCGCCGCTTCACCAGATCTAGGAGGTGGTACTGATGCCACCCATTCAGCCGAGCCAGCCAGCGGTACTGATGCCGCACGACGTCTACCAGTAGCAGCAGCAGAGCAGCCAGCCCGTGGTGGTACTGAGGCCACCGGTGTTTGTAGAGACAGTGATGTTGTTTTTCCTCGTGTTCATGTATCTCGGAACTCTGCTATGAATAAAGGAAAAGGTTTACTTTCTTCTGGTCCCACTGTGGTGCATGATGTATGTGTGGATCCGGTCCTTGAACCGCATAGACCTTTTCCTAGTCCTTCATCTGAGAAGGACCCAGTGATCCCCTTCCCTAGAGCCCTTCAGATGGGGAAGGGGAAGAAAACAGAAAATCCCAAAAAGAGAGAGCTTGAGGAGTTCAGCCAGAGCATGATCGATCGATTCCATATCCAGCTGACCCTCCAGGAGGCTTTGCAGCACATCCCCCTTCTCCAGCGATCTTTGAGAGAGAGGACTACAGTCAGGAGGAGGAGGAGGAACCACACTTCAGAGATACATGTGCTGACCAAAGCCACGTGCTTTGCGATCCAGAACCGACTGCCAGCCAAGAGGCCAGATGCAGGGGCCCCGTATGTCAGATGCCAGATCAGTGAGCAGTGGTTCGACCGTACTCTTCTAGATAGCGGATCGTCGATTAACCTTCTTCCGGCAGCCCTTCTCGACCGCTTCGAGTTGGGCACTCTTCGACAGAGCAGGACAGTCCTTCAATTTGCTGATCGATCTGTCAAGAGGCCGAAGGGGTTGTTACGAGACGTTATCGTCACTATTCAGGGTCTGCAATTCCCCGTGGACTTCGTAGTGTTGGACATGGAGATCCCTGAGTCAGTGGCCGATACCCCCATCATCCTTGGTCGTCCGTTCTTGGCCACAGCCAAGGCGGTGACTGATCATGATAGCGGGAAGGTGTACTTTCGCGTCCAGGGCGAGAGTATACAAATAGAGACGGTCGAGGACTACAGAGCCAGATTCAGAGCCCGCTCAGATGCGAGTACCGATTCAGAGCAACTGACAGACGCAGAGCAAGACATCCACCAGGACTGTGATTTTGTGATCACATATGATGAGGCAGCTTGGGCAGACCTTGAGACACAGACCACCCTCTCACTTTCAGACACAGCTGATGCAGAGATGACAGCAGAGGAGAGTCTGGAGAGCACAGACCTGGTTCAGGATACTATTGAGGCAGCAGAGCCGGTCCTTGATCGCAGCACGATGATTAGTGATGGTGGTGCTGAGGCCACCTTGTTTTCCGGTGGTACTGATGCCACCACTTCTGATACAGATCCCTCGGATTCAGAGTCTGATTGGGCCGATTGCTATGATCAGATGCAAGACCTGAGTCCATCTGAGCCTATTGATGAGGAGGTAGATGCAGAGCAGAGCAGAGGCAGTGCAGTAGAGCAGCCTTCTCCCGATCCAGTTTGCGAGAGTATGCTTTCACTTTCCCAGGCAGATTTGGCCGACCTTGCAGCTTTCACTCAGTTTCTTCCACAGCCAGATTTGCCGGCACCCAGCATTCCAGAGCTGAAGCCGCTCCCTACTTCGCTGAAGTATCGATTCCTTGCGGGTGAGCCAGAGATGTACCCAGTCATCATCTCCGCTGAGTTGACTGGAGAGCAGGAATCCCGTTTGATGGGGGTTCTTGAAAAGAACCGCAAGGCGATCGGATGGAGCGTAGCAGATCTCCATGGGATTAGTCCATCAGTGTGCTCCCACCATATCTATCTCGAGGAAGGGGCAAAGCCGTCGCGTGAGTTCCAGCGGCGTCTGAACCCCAACCTGAGAGAGGTTGTGATGAAGGAAATATCCAAATGGTGGGGTGCAGGATTTATTTATCCCATTTCTGACTCCAAGTGGGTCAGCCCCTTGCATGTGGTGCCCAAGAAGACGGGCATCACGACTGTGATCAGTGAGTCGGGAGAGGAGATCGCTACACGAGTACCCACCTCTTGGAGGGTTTGTGTTGACTACAGGAGACTCAACCAAGCCACCAAGAAGGACCATTTCCCTCTGCCTTTTATTGACCAGATCATTGAGAGACTGGCAGGGAAGAGCCATTATTGCTTCCTGGATGGGTACTCAGGCTACAACCAAGTGGCCATCGCTCCTGAGGATCAGGAGAAGACCACCTTTACCTGTCCCTTCGGCACATATGCTTTTCGACGCATGCCATTTGGGCTATGCAATGCCCCTGCGACTTTTCAGAGATGCATGCTGTCGATCTTTTCGGATATGGTAGGGGAATGCTTGGAGGTCTTCATGGATGATTTCTCGATCTACGGCGACGGATTTGATTCTTGTCTTGACTGCCTAGATCGAGTACTCCAGCGATGTATTGAGTATGACTTGGTGCTATCTTGGGAGAAGAGTCACTTCATGGTGACTCAAGGAACGGTGCTTGGCCACATCATCTCCAACAGGGGCATGGAGGTTGATCCGGCCAAGGTGGATGTCATTAGAAAACTCGCACCGCCGTCCAATCTGAGGCAGTTACGGTCATTCCTGGGGCATGTTGGATTTTATAGGAGATTTATTCAGGATTTCAGCAGGATTGCCCAACCGTTGACTGACCTCCTGACGAAAGACACCGAGTTCCTTGTCGATGACAAGTGTCTTTCGTCGTTTGCTACTCTCCAGCAGTGTGTGATTGAGGCTCCTGTCCTCCAGCCGCCTGATTGGTCTCTCCCATTCGAGATCATGACGGACGCCTCCGATTTTGCTGTAGGAGCAGTGCTGGGATAGAGGAGGGATGGAGTACCATTTGCTATACACTATGCTAGCCGCACATTGGATTCCGCCCAGCGGAATTACACGGTCACAGAGAAGGAGATGCTAGCCGTGGTGTTTGCCCTGGATAAGTTCAGATCATATATCATTGGATCTAGAGTGACTTTGTTTACAGATCACACCGCCATCAGATACCTCATGGCAAAGAAGGATGCCAAGGCCAGACTGACTAGATGGATCCTTCTACTCCAGGAGTTCGACATTGAGATTAAGGATAAGCCTGGAGTCAAGAATGTGGTGGCGGATCATCTCTCCCGATTAGAGAAGCCTGAGGAGTCTGAGCAGATTGATCCTATTAGAGATACCTTCCCAGATGAGGCGATCCTTGCTATCGCCTCACTCCCATGGTACGCCGATATTGTGAACTTTCTCGTTGCTGGGAAAGTCCCACAAGATTGGCCCGGGCAGAGGCTTGAGACCTTTCTAGCGAAGGCCAAGTCTTACCATTGGGAGGATCCCATCCTTTACCACGAAGGAGGGGATAGCGTCTGGCGTCGGTGTATTCCTCAGGAGGAACACCATAGCGTCCTCACTTACTGCCACAAGCTTGAGGCAGGAGGACATCATTCTGGGAGGAGAACGGCACAGAAAGTGCTCCAATCCGGCTTGTGGTGGCCTACCCTCTTCAAGGACTCAGATGAGTTCGTGAAGAGGTGTACTAACTGTCAGAGGATGGGCACTTGTGGACAGCGTGATATGATGCCGATGCAGCCCATTCACTTCTGTGAGGTTTTTGACGCATGGGGCATCGATTTCATGGGTCCATTCCCTAAGAGTCAGGGATTTGAGTACATTCTGTTGGCCGTTGACTATGTGAGTCGTTGGGTGGAGGCTATCCCCGCCCGAGCCGCTGATGCGAGGACAGTTTGCAGATTTTTGAGGAAGCATATCATCACGCGGTTCGGGGTTCCACGAGTTCTTATTTCTGATGGGGGATCTCACTTCATCAACGACCAGGTGAAGGCACTTGCTAGCGAGTTCGGCATAGATCATCGTGTTGCTACACCGTACCATCCACAGACGAATGGTCTAGCCGAAGTGTCGAACAAGGAGATCAAGACTATTCTGCAGAAAGTCGTCCGCCCTGACCGAAAGGATTGGTCACAGCTTTTGGACTCGGTCTTGTGGGCATATAGGACGTCTTTCAAGACACCTTTGGGCACATCTCCCTTTCGCCTCGTATATGGCAAGTCATGCCATTTACCTGTTGAGCTGAGGCACAAGTCACTTTGGGCAGTTACAGACATACTTATGGATCCAGATGGTATAGGAGACCAGAGGAGGGCAGAGCTAGCTGCCCTGGAAGAGCTTAGAGATGCAGCTTTCTCAAGCAGCCTACATTATAAGGAGAAAGTCAAGGAGTGGCATGATTCTCATATCAGCCACAAACATTTTGAGATTGGACAGAGAGTGTGGCTGTTTGATGCGAGGCTTAGATTATTTCCAGGAAAGCTACAGAGCAAATGGAAAGGACCTTATCTGGTTAGGAAGGTACACGACAACGGTAGCATCGACATATCTGAGTTGTCTTCTGAGAGTACCTTCCGAGTGAACGGCCAGCGGCTCAAACCATTTCTAGATCATGAGCCGCGGGTCGTTGATATTGCCCCTATTCATTTTGCGTGAGATGTGGTCTTTGACTCACATCTAATGCATCTCACGCCTGAGTTTCACTGATCTTCCGCTGTATATAGATCCAGATGTCCATATCATCACATTCTTTAGTCCCACATCCCTTTCTTCATCTTGTGATTATGCTATACTTAGGGTGCACTTTACCCTAAGTATAGGGGGGATGTAAGACATTTCGGGTATTTCTTTTGTTTCTGTCTACCCCTGTTTTGCTGCCTATACTTAGGGGTATTTCACCCTAAGTATAGGGGGGTAGATCCTGTACATTCTCCACTCGGTTTTCCCTTCGTGTACAGCCTGCTATACTTAGGATTACCTGATCCTAAGTATAGGGGGAAGACTCGAGACCCTCTTGACTTTTTATTCTTCTCCTCTTGTATAGCCTTCCTTTTCACTTCCCTATACATAGCACGAGTTATGTCTTCTTCATCGCTCTTGACTCTGAGGACATCGTTCGAGCTAAGTATAGGGGGGTGTGTATATATTTCATATATACTTTAGCCATAACTCGTACTTTGTGTGAGTGTGTTAATAAATAAAATGGCTAAAAACCACAAAAATTAAAAATTTTTCATGTACATAATCTTCTTTTATTTGCACATACATAGCTAGTGTACAAATTATTTTTTGTAAAAATGATTTCAAAAATCTTTTGTGTGTAAAGCTTGTGTAAATATTTTTGTATCAAAATTATGTATATAGTACAAAATTTTTCCAAAATGTTTTGAAAATCAAAAGTTTGCAAAAATCTTGTGTAAATGTGTGTAAATATCCTTTTGCAAAACTTGCACTTCATGCATCATCATTCATGATTTCAAAACATTTTTCAAAAATTTTGCATGATTGTAAAATATTGTGTAAATATGCATCTTTGTGTACATATGTATATAATTTTTCTTGGATGATAGTTGACATTTAAACTAGCTTGGAATCAAATTGAGGAATGGAGCTTGATTAAGATCTTAATCCACCTAATTCTAAGAGGAACCTTATAGGGCTTAGGTTTAAGGCTTTTCAGGTCCATGATGACTTAATTCTTTGAGTCCACTAGGCTATGATCACATGTCATCTCAATGAGCCTAAGTAGAGCACTTAACAACAACACATGACTCATATAGATTATGGCTTTACTTGGACACCAGCACTATGCACCGAGCTCTCTACAGATGAGGTGGTGAGGAGGCAGTCTTCCTTGGCTTGGGGTAGCATATGAGGGTAGTACTTCTAGGCGGAACCTCTCTTCTTCTTATAGTGAAGGAAGTGCGTCTCAACTTGGTCTGGTTGCCATGAGGTCTAACGACGGGAGTTGTGGGTTGCAATAAAGCTTCAAAAGAGGGATAGTCTACTGGCTCAAGAGGAAAAACTCCTTGTATATATGCTGCACATGTATATGTTGTATAGATGCACTCGAAAAAAAAATGTGCAAAAAGAAAAGAACTCCAAAAAAATGGTGGGTCTGAGAGAAAATGATAATCCCACCAGAGTATGTATATAAGTGCAATAAGCAAAGCTTGGTTTCATGATCCACCTGTTGTAGCTTGCAGCAGGGAGACTTGGCTACACTGGTCAAGCTCCCAAGGGTACTTGGCTACACTGGCCTTGACCCATTCTCTTCTTCCCCCTCTTCTTGAGCCGGTTGTACTTGAACTTAGAAGGGAATACCCCGCTCCTCGAGGAAAGAGTGGCCAGATTGAGGTCATAGAGTTACCTTGTTGGGGAGGGTTGTCAAGTTGCCATTTCTGAGGTGGAGAGCTTAGACCTCACTTTCACAGTACAAGAAAAGATTCATGGTCTTCAGGGTTTGTGATTGATGACTTGGTCTGATCTGGAGCATTGAGGAGTCTTGGTTATAGATTGGTGGAACTTAAAGGCTGTTAGGTTTTAAGCTTAAGTCTAAATAAGGTTCCGACACATTAATAATCCAAAGATCTGATTGAGCTCCATACCTCAATTTAATGAAGGCAAGTTTAATAATCAACCTTGATCCATGTACATTCTCTTTTTCTTTTTCTTTCTTCTTTTTCACTTCTTTTTCAAATAAGTGTTTGCTAAGGGACTAGCAAAGTATAGTATAGGGGGGTGATGAATACCCATTCATCACTCTTTATTCTTATATTTTAGCTACAAAAACCTATGCAAATGCATGTAGATATGTGTAAATAGGAATAATTAGCAAAAGCATGCATGTTTGTAAATACCTATAATTAGCATGTTTTTGTGCAAAAATAAAAGAATAAAGATAAAAAAAAGAAAAAGAGGGAAATATTTAGAATAAATATTGAGCAACCTAACCCAAGGGAGGGCTCAGCATGGGCCTGACCGCATAAAAGCCAAGTAGAGGGAGATAGGGGCTCATGTGTATACATTTTTGTAAATAAATAAAATTATATTTTCCTCACCCAAAAATATGCTTGTATATATTGTGTATATATTTAGAAACTATTAAAAACAAAATAAAAATTTAAAAATCAAAAAGACCAAAAATGTCCCTTCACCATGTACATAGACCACCTTCTATATTTATTTAAACTTATAAATAAATTTATTTATTTTCTAAACTTTTTGTAAATATTCTATGTTATATTGTAAATAAAATAAATAAAAAGAATTAAAACAAAAATCAAATAAAAATAACAAAAATTAAAAACACAAAAATATATTGTACATATACCATGTATATAGATGTATATATCTATTTATTTTACCTATATACATAAATAATAAACACCAAATAAAAATATCTTTTTATTCCTCATTTTATCCTATAAATAAATAAAATATAAATAGGAATAAAAATGTATAAAAATAACTAATTAAAAATCAAAATTAAAGACCATATATTGTATATATACCTATGTATAGCTATACTATGTAAATACCTTATTTTTATTTCCAAAAATTAATTAAAAATCACAAAAAAATAGAAAAAAATAAATTAAAAATATTTCATGTTTTAAGTTTTTGAAAATTCGGTCATTTTATGGCCCAAAAAAATCAAATAAAAATTTAAAGCTTGGTGGGCTCTGATTGGTCCACGGGGGATTGTTGACCCCCGGTCAACTCACCCCCAGGACCACCAGAGCCGGGTCTGCTCCACCCGACCCATGTTCTCGGACTTTTCCCGTGCAGACCCGAATCCCTTTCGCCCCAACTCCGGGTCCGGAATGCTCACGTCATATCCGAGAGCTTCGCCGGAGCCTTCGCCTCGGGATCCGCGCACCAGCTCGCCCTACCCGCGCCACTTTTGCCGGACCCTCCACAGTATATAGCCTGAGCTCCGCCGCATTTTATTTCCATCTTTGGCTATCCACCCTTCGTCCCGTGACCTCCACTGCATCCCTTGAGGTGACAGCTCTCGATTGCCGGTGTCGCAGCGAGGAGGGGGTGGCCGGACCACTGATCCGGCGACTTTGCGCCGCCTTGCTCCGCCCCGTGCAGGAGCTCGAGCCTCAGGCCGTGACAACCTTCGAGGCGACGACCAGGAGCTACCTTAGCTCCAGCACAGTCTTCCACATCGCCCAGGTAACCTTCTAGCCTTCTTGTTTAGCTTAATTTTGAGTTACCCCCAAATCCTAGTTCCGCCGAGTTCCGTCGATTCCGGCTATATCGCACATCTTTTCGATCATCGGAACCTACGCTCACCATCGCCATCCCTCCGCGCACATTCTTCGCCACTTCGTTCAACCCAGCTCGCACAGGAGCTGGGGTTCGAGCTCCTCCATCCTCCGCTCGCCGGAGCTCGCTCGCCCCGACCCACAGTTCACCTTCACGCCGCTTCATCGGGTCGAGGCACTTTGCCCTCGACCCGCGAAGCTTCTGGGTTACTTTGCAGGTCAAGAGGAGGCCATCTGAGGCCCCCTCACATCCAGGCCAGGAGCTTATCTCCGTCGACCTCGTCGGAGCCCCTCCAGGGCTCGGCTGGGCCATCGGAGGCTACCACCAGCTGCGGAACGTCAGTGCGAGTCTTCTCCGATCTTCAGAGGCAGCTGAGGAGGCCCACAGCACGCGCACGAGGCCGGCGAACCTCGCCGGCCACCTGTTCTTCGAGGGTCCTCCATCACCGTCCGATAGCCCTCGACCTCCAGTTGTCATCGTGACCGTTCATCCACGGAGGAGCAGGTACCGTCCGATCCTTTCGAGGGTTGATCTGGACCGTCAGAGCAGAGAGAGGGAGGCACCAGCACCTGCCAGTCGTTCGATCTTCCACGTGCCTCGCTCTGCGCCGTCGATCGGCCCACGTGCGGAAGAAGACGAGCGCCCGCCATCCAGGACCGTCCGATCAGCTACGTGGCGCACATCCAGCCGTCGACGTAATAAAGGGGTAATTTACCTTAGGCCCCCTCGTAGTTTGTGCTTTATATTTCAGTCCTGTAAATATTTTATGCCTTTTATTTACGTTGGGATAATTGCACATTGGACCTCGTGCTTTTTAGTATTTGCATTTATGCCCTTGTATGTGTGAGCCACGTGCGTCGTCACGTGTATATCTGGTGTATTTGCAATATTAGTCCTGTAGTTCTGGGTGCTTTATGAATGAATGAAAACTTTTTAGGAATTGCATATCTACCCCTGTGAATGTTTTAATTGCACATGTGCGTGTATTGTAGGGTAAATTGCATCTGAGGTCCCTGGACTTTTGGTACGTGTTACCAAATAGTCCCCGGACCTTAGTTTCTTTACAAAAAGGTCCCTGAGTGCCCCAGGCACACGCCACGCGCGTGACTTGCTGGGAAAATTGCACCTGGACCCCCAGATCTTCGGGTATTTGCACTTAAGTCCCTGTGCACAGTGCCCCCTTTTGATTTTTGAATAAAATATCAAATCACCTCCAAATTCGATGAAAATTTGACACAAGGCTCCTGCCATGTTGTAGGATTTTTGAGAATTTTTGAGGACATTTTTGATTTTATTTGTTATTTTTAAAAATTCAAAAACATCTATTTTAGCTACTGTCTAGGTTTAAAATTCCCAAAAAATATAAAAACACCCCCAAAAATTCTAAAAAAATTAGTTACTGTTCTTTGTGTGTTTCTTGATTTTCTAGCCAATTTTGGCTATTTTTCATTGCCTAAAAACCCTAAAAATCTAAAAACACCTAAAAACTAATAAACATCATAATAAATAATCTAAAAAATCCAAAAACAATAATTTTGGTGCCCAAATTTTCCTTGTTTTCTCTAGTATACAGGAAAATTACCTCCAGGTCCGCCTGAGATCCTTAAATATTCTATTTTTGGGTTTTGGGCCTGGCTGGACAGTACCTTGTCTTTTTAGCACTGTTTGATTTTTAGAAAATAAAATACACCTTATAAAAATCCCAAAAGGTCACCAAAAACACTAAAAAACCTAAAAAACATAAAAACAATTTTTCTTGAATTTTTGCTTGATTTTTGGTGCTTTTAATAATTAGCTAAAGTGTGCTTTTATTTGCTTTCTTTTATTTTCTTCACTTTTTAAAAATCCAAAAAAAAATATAAAAATTATTAAAAACCACTAAAAAATCCTTGTATTTTATTTCATTTTATTTTTACTACTTCGTAGGCCTCTGGCCAACCCGTGCTCCTTGTGTTCGACCCTGGGTGCTATACCAGGTTAATCTCATAGCTAGACCGCTGATTTTGTGCTTGATTGATTTTATTTGTTCGAGTGGTCTGATTTTTCTTGATTGAGTGACTCTGAGTGATAGAGGTCGCAACGACCTAATTAGTACCTTTACCTCGTTCGCTCGGGTTTTCGCTTTATCAGTGAGCTGGGGATGCTCTGGGTCCTTGCCTCGAGGACCGTCGTCGTCCAAGGCTCGAGCTCCTGCTCTAGGCGGAGCACGGCGGAGCAAACCCGCCGGATCAGAGGTTCAGACGTCTCCTCCTCGCTGCGACAATGCCCGGAGCGAGCTGTCACTCTCACTCGAGCACTGGAGGTCATTGGGTGGTCGGCGAATGATCCAAAGATGAATAACAAGGTCGCCGGAGCTGAGGTTTTATATGATCAGGGGTCCGAGAAGAAGTAGGTCGGGCGAGTCACTCGCGACTCGGATCCCTAAGACCCACCCCGGGTGTGGGTCATGGATGTTCAAGGATCAATCGGAGCCCGGGGTTAAGGTGTTTGGTTGTCGGATCGAATGGGAAATAATTGGAGAAGTCGGGTCGTCAATCAGATCCGCAAGAGCAAAGGGTCCGCGGAGGAAGTTGACCGGGGTCAACAAACCCCCGTGGACCAATCAGAATCCACCAAGGCCAATTTATTTGTTTATTTATTTTAAAATAGAAAATGATCGAATTAATAAAAACTTAAAACATGAAAAATATTTATTTTATTTTTTTCTATTTTTTTGTGATTTTTATTTAATTTTTCAAAATAAAAATAAGGTATTTACATAATAGGGCTATATATAGGTATATGTACAATATAGGATTTTTAATTTTGATTTTTAATTAGTTATTTTTATACATTTTTATTCCCATTTTATATTTTATTTATTTATAGAATAAAATTAGGAATAAAAGGATATTTTTATTTTATTTTTATTATTTATATACAAGAGTGAAATAAATACATATGTACATATATATACATGGTATATTTTACAATGTATTTTTAGGTTTTTGATTTTGTTCTTTTTTTTTGTTTTTGCTTTAATGGTTTTTATTTTATTTATTTACATCATACAATATAGAGTATTTACAAATTTTATGGAATTTAATTTATTTATTTACAGGGTGAAATAAATACAAGTGAGTGGGCCATATACATGGTGAATGTGCACAAGTGATGTTTTTGTTTTCTTTTTAATTTTTTCTATTTTTATCTTGATTTTTATAATTATAAATATATATATATAATATACAAATATGTACAAGCCACTTTTATTCTATTTTTGGGAGGAAAATATTTTTATTATATTTACAACTATATTTACACACATGAGCCCCTATCTCCCTCTACTTTGGCTTTTATGCGGCCAGGCTCATGCTGAGCCCTCCCTTGGGATTAGGTCGCTCAATATTTATTCTAAATATTTCCCTCTTTTTCTTTTTGATCTTTATTCTTTTATTTTTGCACAAAAACATGCTAATTATTAATTTTTACACAATGCATGCCTTTTGCTAATTATTTGTATTTACAAAAATATACATGCATTTGCAAAGGTTTTTGTAGCTAAAATATAAGAATAAAGAGTGACGAATGAGTATTCATCAATTAAGCTAATTTGTAATTTAAATTTTTAAATTCTTTCTATTTTAGGCAAAAATGGAAACAAGCTCTTACTTATTAGAGATGAATACAAAATTGTGGATAACTCAAAAATCGAGATCTTTAAATTAATCAAATAGAATTTTAGGAAAGTAAAAATTGAAGTATATTCATATAATAATATTACATAAAACCTAATTTGAAATTAAGCGAGAAGAGGGGTACCGCATATAGGCGACGACGACGAAGAAGGCGCTCTTTTACAAGATCGATTGAGGAGAGAGTCTGCCCTCGAAAAAGCGCTTTCTAAGGAGGAAGAAGGACAACCGGCGACGATGGAGGAGATGCAGTCGAACTTGGTTGAAACCATGCGGGAACAGAAAGACGATTCTGACCAGTACAGTGAAGGTACATTGTTAGAAGTCCAGATCCATCGTCCGAAACCAAATATCGAAAGTAAGTAAAAATTCAAATTAAAAGATGTGTTTATCAATTTTTTATAAATTATATCTTTGTTAAATGGTATGAACAGAAGGAACACAACTGCCAGTTAACAAAATAAAAGAGGTTGATGTTGAGAAGGATCCTCTGAAGGTTGAAGATGATTTTGGAAGTATGAAGATTAATATTTATTTAAATATAAATTGAGTTTTTATTTTGTATGAATATACACACGATTCATTGCAACCACAAAAATGTTTTCTTATCTCTACTTCTAGGCAAAGGGTATGTACAACACAGATGTTACATTGAAGATTTTGTTCATTTCATTGATAACCATAGACCCACGCCCAAACAACAAGCACTTTTGACAAAGACTGCTTTTGAGAAGCTAATCAACATTGGCTATGTTGAAATCCAACGAAAAAACTTGCAATGGTTGGTTGAACAGTACGAAGGAGGTAGAAATTTCAGATTTGGAAATAAGGTGGTGAGTTTCAGTGATGAAGAGGTTGGAGGAATATTGGGCCTACCTAGCTCTGATTTCTCAATCATAGTGAGAGGAAGACACCTTCAATGGAAATCATTTATATTGCACAAACTATTTAAAGAAGGAATGCTTTTCAATAGGAAGAAGTTGAACAACATTCTCGAGAACTATTACAATAGAGATGATGACAACTCGGTCTCTATTTATGTTACATGCTTGATACTTTTGATGTTTGCCACATTCCTTTTCCTAGACAGTTCTTATTCTTTTCCGAAAGATTTGTTACACTATGTAGAATCCCTCGAAGATACACAATTCTTTAACTGGTCTGGTGCTGTAGCAAGGATGATACTGTTCAACATGGATGACGTAGTAAGTAGAGTTCAAAAGAGAAGAGCCGGATCATCAAGGGTAACACTGGGTTACCTTACAGGATGTGTTGCATGCTTATATGTGAGTTCTTCGAAATTAATTTTTTATTATATGATCAATAAAAAAATTAATAATAAAACAACTGTATCAGGTATGGATGATGGAGTGCTGCTGCAAAGACCTTGTGGTCAGCAGAGATCTTAGACCACAGATCAAGAAGTGGGCTGGTCCAATCAGAGGGGTTTCCAGATCATTGGTTTCTATCAGTTGTGAACAAGTAAGCATTGTTAAGATGATTTATGATATACTGGGTGTCTCATAATTTCAATATTTTCATTATTAAATGATCTTCTTTTTATAGATATTTCCTGCTTTGCAACTACAAAAAAATGAAATAGTAAAGATAGGAGCAGATGAGTATGTTTTTCCATTTGAGAAGTTTACCATGGGTGGTTTTACGGTGAGAAGACCAGAAATTGTGATCATAAACCCCATCCCAGTACCACAAGATGTTTTCACAAAGAAAGGAAAGCAAAAGATAGAAGAATTGTGTGACAAAAAAACAGTTGCTTGTGTTTCACCTGCAGACGTCGTAATAAAAAGAAATAAAAAAATGTATGTGTGAAGTATTTTCCAGTGAGATAGAGGAGCTGAAGGAGAAAATTAAAGAAATATGTGAAACGTATACAAAAAGGATGCAGAACACATCAAAATAAATTCTGAAATGAAGAAAGAGAATGATAAATTGAGATCTGAGATTCTGGAGCTGAAGGAAAAACTAAAAATATTTCCTGATCATGATATGATTGATGTTGAACAAAATGCATTCCAATCAGAAGATACATTAGAGAATAAATCTGGAAATGTTGTTGAAGGTGACATTGATAACAAAACCCAGACATGCTTGCACCGACATGCAATGTAGCTGATGTGAAAGGAGATTTGGAACATAGTGACTCAGATATCAGTGAAAAACTTGAGAATTTAATTTCTTAAATCTGTGATGAAGATTCACTGCAGCAATCCCAAGATACGACAAAAAAAGTTTCAGCTATAAACATTGGCATGCCTTCGTTTGATCTGAACATTGGTGACATTGCACATTCAGATAATGTGTACACAGAGACTACAACAAAGAGAAGAAAAAGGGAAAAAGTCACAGTTCAACAATGCTGAATAATTAAAGGATTGAAACAGAGAAGAGAATCCAAATTTTTTTAAAAGAACCAATGAAGTAATGGAAAGAAGATCATGAAACACAAGAGGATGACACAACAAGTGAGGTAAGCCATATAATATAAAACAACTTATTTTGTATACATTGAATACAGATGATGTAGAATAGAGATTTTTAATGCTGCTCACAAAACTTTATATATTCTTTATGATTATGATAGTAATTGTTTCTAACATTGTTTGTAATTGATTGAATAAGAATCAGTATCTATGCGATCTCGTAACCGATTTCATTGATTACGAGAAAGTATCAGAACAAACGAAGAAAACAATTCAAGAATTTCTTTGTGATCCTGCAGACAAGTAAGTATTTTAAATAAATTTCAACATTTACATTTTAAAATCATTAACTTTAAAGAGATAATATTAATTAAAGATTATTCGTCAGATTGAATGCCACCTACTTTACTCCGGGGAATCAGAGTTGTAAAGGGAGAGAAATTCATAACTTTTTGTACGAAAAAATGATCGAGGATTCGATACATATATTTTTATTACTTACTTTTTAAATTTCTTTATAAATAAATTGTTTTTGATATTACATATAATCGACATATTTATGGACGTGCTACAACATAAATACTGCACAACTAATGATCATGTCCCATTTCTATTCACACAAATATTCCAAATGGTGAGATTGTAAATACTGATATAAATTTGTTTAAATATCTTTAATCACCATAATTTAATATTCTTACTTGTATTTTTCAGCAATATCTTGTGAATCTGGTGGTTAATGCTACGGAAAATGAATTTGACAAGCTCGAGGAGCTATACAAAGAAGGAATACACATACCAAAGTTGGAGAAAATTTTCACGATTATTCACACAAGAAACCATTGATACCTTCTTGTGACTGATTTTTCATCGAGAAAGTTCCTTTCGTACAATTCTATGAAAGGAACAAAATTCCATAAAAGGATGTATTGAAATGGGTATGACATAATAAAAATTTACATTTTATTAAATTATTTAATTCAGTGTTAATGATATTCTTTTTGAATTACATCTCAGCATGGCTGGATTTCAGAGTACTTCATGGATAGCATTCCAGATGAATGCCTTGCAGGTTGGAAAATCATATACGTGCAAGATTACCCGCAACAACCTTTGCAGAGTCTGGACTGTGGTGTCTACGTGATGAAAATGATGGAGTACCTGTGCGAAGGAAGGGCGTGGATTTCAACTACGACGATATTGACAGATTCAGAGCTGAAATAGCTTCCTTATTGTTAACGTGCAGTCACATAGAGAACTCAGCGACACAGTGATAGAGATGGCAGACATAGTATAAACGCATCTTCATGTTTTTGCATTTTAATTTAGAACTATGTATTGTTGTAATGTCTTAAATTGTGTTATGTTTCCATAGTTTCTGTTTAAACCTTCTTTAGAATAAAACACTTCTTTTAAATATCATGATTATCCTATGTTTGGATTGACTATCTGTTACATGTTGTAGTCAATATATACATGTTTGACAGGGAGACAAAATATGTATTCTAAAGCTCGATAATGAAATGGTTTTCTGGTTACAAGTGTGTTTTCCAATGGTCGAAAATCTTCTTCTACGTTAAAGATTCACATCCCAATGATTACTGTATGTTTGTTATTACTCTTGCTGATTTAGACTTGTTCTTGCAAATAGAAGCATAATTTTTGATGAAAGTTATGATAAGGGAGTGTAAAATATTGATTAAAATTGTAATTCTATACAAAATAATGTAAATTATTGTAAGTAATTGTAATATAATACATACACAAGTAAATTGTATATCACCACTTTAATATAAAAAGTACCGATAAGGACTTGTACAATGATTAGTATACAATACGAAATAATATTACCTTAGATCTTATACGATAACGACTTATATTAGCAAATATATGAAAACTATTATAGAATGGTAATATAAGCTGTAAGAGACTGAAATTATAAGACTGAAAGTTGATTTCGTATGTCAGAGTTTCACATAACAATAAAGCACTAAAGTACTATGTGTTATAGTATGTTACGAATTCAAAATAACAAACCTCTGAACTTCCACAAAGAATATGACACCGATAACCTTTACATAAAATACAGGCAGCCATTGTCCCTATTGTAAAATAATGGAGATTTATGTAAATCATCATAATAATATGTAAATTATTGATAATATATGTAAAATAGTGAACTTATTTGTAAAAAGTATATCTCCACATTAAAGTAGGAGTGCTACGAAACTTAAACTACAATAAGAATGCATATTACATGGCTCTTGTACAAGAGGAAATCACATTATTTAAGTTCTACGATTTATTGAATGATAATATAAGTTCTACGATTTAAGATTGTTGATAATGAAAAAATTATTACAAGAAAAATATGATAAAGATATTTAAAATATTGAGCGAATATGTAAGTTATTACATAGAGATGTAAAATATTGAATATAATTGTAAAATACTACCTATATTTGTAAATTATGTATCTGGAGTATAAAATAAAACTATTGTATCTGCTTAACAGGTATTACCGATTATATAATATACAGTAAGAATTCATATAACCTAGATATTGACTCCAATTGTTAGGATTGTTGATAAGAAATATTTAGTAATGTAATATTGACATGTGTTACAGAAATGTGTCAAATTTTATATTAAAGCCCTAAACAACAGTTAATAAGGATCAGTATACATTACGTATACTAAGAATGAATGACAAGTATAATTAAACAGTTAAAATCCCTGAAAAACAAAATCATTAAACAAGAATGAAATGAATGACACATATATCCAAATAATATGATTTTGAACTTATATGACTGAAAGCTCAAGTTGAACGTTGAACATTAACATCACAAAAAAACACAAAGCTGAAATACTCTCTGTTATGATATCACAAAGGGATACATCTGAACTTAAACAATATAAATAATACAATGTTTGAATTCTATAATAACTGAACAAAGTACGCCAAGAAAAAAATACATAAAATATAAAAATTCAAAGTCTGATAAGCAGCCAAATGTCAAAGCTCATTTGCAGCCAAGAATCTTTCCGTAATTGCAATCCTGCAAAAAATGATAATAAAATGAATATAATAAGCAACATCAAAATGTTTTATATGAAATGTAAAAAATGTTACATCAAAGTAGAAAAATATACTCTTACATAAAAAGAATTTGATCAATTCATGTTAATGTTGGTCGTCCTCACCTGCAGAATAAAGCACAAGGATTAATGAACAAAAAATAGAAATTAATAAGTAAAAAATGTTAAAAATTTACCATGATTCGCCGATTTGTTATTAGGACAATTTCTAGAATCGTGTCCAACATTGTATTTGAGGCAAGATTTGCATTGTCGACCTCTATTTCTTCTCATCTCAGATTCCGATCTAATACGATTGCCAACGCCCTTAGGTCTACCACCGCGACCGCTTCCTTACGTTCTCGCAACATTTGGTTCTTTAACAGCTGGTTCAGTAATCATATCTGGAACATTTGTATTGTTCTCGGTTGTAAAGCTCGAAGAAGGTTTGTTACTTATCATAAGATCAATATTGCTACATAAATTGCTTAATTTTTCTTTAGCAACTAAGAATATGTCCTCATCCTGTTCGACCGAAGCTGAAATAATATGCGAACACAATTGATTCAGCTGAGACAACCTTTCTTGTGTGGAACTTTCACATAAATAGGATAATTTCCTGATTTTTTAATGGTTCTTGTCCACCTTTTCAATATATATTCCTCATTCAGAAGCTCCACATTCTGTATCTTCAAAACTGCAAGTATGTGCCTACATAGATATCCAAAGAATTGCATATTCTTGCATTCACAAACAAGAAAATCGCTTTCCGTATACGAAGAAACACATAATTCTTCATCGGGTTTCCGAATATATGACACAAAATATTGACAGTAATCCAGAGAGTTCGAATGAGTTCAAACATTAAGTTCCTTCACTTTGTTCAGTTCAAACCGAAATTTGTAAAATATGAACTTGGTGTATATACGAACCATCTGTACCTCCATCTTCCATTTGAAATTTGATTTTGGAGTGTATACTTCACAATGTTATCCATGACATTCTCTCTTACCCTGCATCGTTGAATTGCACTTTGAAATCTACAGACAAATTCCAGCAAAGAGTTCTGTTTAGTGATGTGGTGTTGCAAAAATGCATTCATACTTTCACTCCTCTGTGTACTGCGCTGACCAGACCAAAAATAATCCTTAAGATATAAACTAATCCATTTATATCTGATGCTATATTTCTCATTGAACCAGACATTAGATGATAAATCATATTGATCAATAATCTTGCACCAACTTTGCTCAAGTTCACTTATAGTTATACTTTTCCATGCAACTATGGAAAACGCTGAGAGAACTTCATTTATATCTTTAATCTTTCCAAGCTTACTTTTAAGCTTGGCCTTTATATGTCAATTGCAGAATTTATGAAAAGTATGTGGAAAACATATCCTAACAGCTGCACAAATTGCCAGATCTTCGTCTGTGATTATAGAAATTGGATGTTTACTCATTACTTTTAGAAATCTCTCAAATAACCACGAGAATGACTCAGTTGTCTCTCTGCTCATGAATGAATTTCCAAAGAAAATTGTGTAACCGTGATGGTTAACACCACAAAAGGATCCAAAGACCAGATTGTATTCATTGGTCCTATATGTTGTGTCGAACGATATTGTATCACCAAATAATTTGTAATATTCAATAGAGGCACTATCAATTCATATACACTGAGTAAGTCTGTTATCATCATCGTTGTGTAAGCATAGTAAATCAGGAGTATTGGCCTTACAACTTTCAAAATGTTAAATTAGAAGGTGAACATCCATCCCAATACGTTGTTTTTTCTCCTTTCTGTTTAAGTTGTAAATATCTCGAACAATACTACCAACTTGACCGCTAGACATGTTTATGAACACTGACTGCTTAGATACATGTATGTTCACATCATTCATTGACTTCACAAGCATTTTTGTGGCTTTTAAAAAATGTCTATTTGGTCTGAGGTATCTGTGTTTAGATTGAGAAACGAGATTGTGATTGTGTTCTGCTTCAAAATTCGATACAAACCAATACTTGAGATCAGGCCTAAATGAAACTGACATGAAAGCTTTACACCCAGTTCGTGATAAGCCAACACGACGCTCTTCCTTATAAAAAAATACATTCATTGCTCTCATCACTTCTTGCATTGTCCACTGACAGTGTTTTATCTGTATTTTTAGAGAACCCCTCTTTCCACCAAACAAATGATTTAAATATAATTATCCGTTCCTTGGAAACCTTATCTTTACCAACTCTTGAGCTTGCTTTCCTAACATTGAATCCAATCTCTGTTGCATATGTCTCCTAAAATTTATATGCATCTTGAATAGATACACATGTTTGGCCTATATGAGGTGTAATACCATTGACAGTGTCATTGATTGAGTAGTCGAAACCTGAAGGAATTTATATAATTAGAGATGTATTAGCAAGAAGGAATAATAATAACAATATGTAAATCATTCTAAAGATAATGAAATTATTGATAATCTATGTAAATTACTGCAAATATATGTAAAATATTTAGCTCCACTTTAAATTAGAAGTACTATGACACTTAAAATACAATATGTATACATATAACATAGCTCTTTTTCAAGAAGGAAACATATTAGCAAATCTCTAAAAAAGTATTATTGAATGGTAATATAGGTTATATGATTTAAGATTGTTGATAGTGGAAAAATCATTATAGGTAAAATATGATAACGAATTTGGAATTGTTGATGGAATATGTAAATTATTACATATAAATGTAAAATATTGAAAGTAAATGTAAAATGATGCACCTATGTGTAAGTTATCAAATTATGGACTCATATTAGCAAATATCAGGGCGGTATTACATCATATCCTATAAGGGATATGATGCTTTGGTCTCTATTTGGCATCCAAAATATCTGGCAATCAAATTAAGTATTTTCGAATATAGAGCATAAATACAATATAAGTTCTGTTGTATTAAGGTATGGGTTAAAAAAAAGAAAATTGGAAGTGTAAAATGAGGTTCAATGGTGTAAATTATAGTTCATTGATGTAAAATGATGAACTCTAACACAAAATATACTGAGTTTGCGCAAAATAAACATGTATTTTTCCAATATCATATAAATGAACAAGGCCTATGATGCTTTGAAACATCTTTGTCATTTAGAATATCTGGTTGATGCGAATTATCATCAGTTCGTTCCACCACTCCAATAATTTCACCATCTCCGTCAGATAACTGGACGAAATTAATATATTAATGCCAAAAATTACATAAAAAATAAAAAATACTAATACATAATACGATTTCTATTAAAGAACCAGTTCATCTTTCAACAAAAATTAATATAGTTCTCATAATTTGCAAACAAAATAATGAATAAAAAATAGAAAAAGTACATTTACCTGTGCATTATCTCTGTTAAATGCGCAATCTGCTATTTCGTCGAATTCCATTAACTATCACGGAGTTTGATAAGAAATATCTGAAAAAGAAGTAGAGATATGTCGAGAAATTCTGAATAGTAGGGAAATGGAATGTTAATGAAAAATCCACATTTTTAGAAGAAAGAAAATTCAATTCGAAAATAACTAATCCGCTGAAAAAGTGGAATTCAATTTATTTACACCATATCTGTCGTCATTGATAGAATATGGTAAATTCCTATAAATAGAAATTCATTATTAGAGTCTTAGTGGTTTCGACTGTAACATCCGGATCCGAATGAACTGAAGCTCCTGTCAAGAAAAGGATGTTGCAAGCAAGTTTGGATCTCCAAAGTGGAGATATTCAAAGGTACATATCTCTCTTCACTTTACTTTCATTAAAGTCAATGTTGGAGTCTCTAATTCGGTTTTTTTGTTGCTGTCCATTAGGTTATTTAGCTATCGTTGTATGTTAGATAAAGCCACAAAATCCCTCCAAACTTAGAGGATCAAAGGTAAAATCTTTCCCACTCCTTTTGCTGCCTTCCATGCATGATTTAATTCCTTAAATTGCCAATGAAATTAGATGAGAATGTGAAACTTTACATGGACTTCATCAAAACTCTACAACCATTATATATACTCTTGATTTCTTAAACTTTGAGGATAAAAATTTGGGTTTAGCATGCAAATTAACCTAAGTATAGGCTATTAATTAGCCACAATTTTTAGCACATAAAAATAGACATTTGGGAGAAATCACATGCATTTTCTTATGGAATCCTGAGAAGGATGAAGCAATTCATAAATAAAGAATCTAATATAAGTAACTGAGCCTCCAAAATTCATAAAAAAACTCAACCTCAAAACAGGATGACTTATCTTTATAATTGAAAGCAATGACTCCTATTAATCAACTGCATGTTCTTTACATCAAGGACATGTTCAATTACTATTTTCAATGATAAAGAGAGTCCTAAAGTCGATTATAAGATACTTTGATGCACTTGGGGCTTAAGATGCGTTATTTTTGGATGAAATCCTAATAAGGATGATGCCAATGCTTATAAACTAAACAGACTTCATATCAAAATACTGTCATATTCTCTAACAGATGTGCTGTAGATAAAAGCTCGAGACTGTGAACTGTTCTAAACATAACAAGCATTAGATCACACCGACCAAGAATTCCAACTGCTAACATAGACCTTCATAGAGTGATTGTTATGAACATGCTTGAAGAGATGATCATGTGCCATTAACCTCCATATGTTTGATCCAAGGTGGAAAACAATATGTACCTATGAATAATGCAGTATAAATATCACAATTTGGTGGCATGGGTAGATGCTCCTATAAGAACATATGCCCCTAAGGATCTATCCATATAGCTTTTACAATTGCTTGAGTCGCAATGTGATGAGGTTTCATCGAGGTTACAAACTAAAATTTGTTATAGGTTTCTTGTCTACAGGACAACCTATATAATATACATATGCACAAATGGTGAAACCCAGAGATTCCTGGCTGAGGAAATCATAATGTATATGTGTAGCATTATAACAATATCCTAGATTGACCCATGAACTAATCTACTTTGCTACCTACACGAGCAATGTCTACGCGATTCACAGTGATAGGTAATAGCTTCCCGATAACCCCTTTATATTATATAGCATTGACATTTTCTGAGAATCCATCTTTTAAAATATTAAAACTATTCTCTCAAAGTCAACAAATGATTTCTCAAGATCTTTACGAATAAGAAATCATCAATCAATCGATCATTATGTATAGTCTACTATTCATACAATCTATTTTATATATAGGATGTTAAGACAAATGATCAGAAAACACCCCTCCTTTGATGTCTCAACTGCAACTGGTACAATTGAGACATGATTCTTGTATAAGTGCCATATAAAATAAAATGCTAAAGACTAGCTAGATCCATATCCAAAGCATAGATGGTAATCTTATGATTTTAGAAATAATAACATGTGACCACAAAGACCGATCATCTCCTTAAATTAATCTTTTAGGTATACTCTACTATTTATTCATATCACCAAAAATAGGTAGTGACAAAATACCTAGATTTATAAAGTCAACCATTGAAGAGATTGAGAAATGATGGGGGTAGATGAATAAGTAAAATTAATGATGAATCAGTTATATCAATAAGATCGTTGATCAAAAAGACCTAGATCTGTACAATCAACCACAGAAAGGATTAAGAAAGGATGAGGGATCAAGTCATTGATGACTGATAATTAAGAGTGCCAGTCACGACGATCTTTACACCTGACTGTGCGAGGGTGCGGTGACCATCAGCTGGGCGGGAGATTAGGAAGCCCAGTTAGGGCAGCGGCTGCTTAGTGCGCGGGTCTAGGATCCCAGTCTTTTTCTCGGGTTTTTTCGCGAGCGCTCGCAGTTTTTACGCCTCTCTGAGATCCACATGTTTTCTTTTAAAGACCAGTTCTGTTGACCCTTGTTCTTTGGGGTACCTAGGCTGGAGGACCCTTGGTTTTAGTTTTTCGAGCTCGTTAGCCCGTACCGGTCGGGCCGGTTTTCTTTTAGAGTGACTTTTCCGGAGAGTCTCTCTCACCCATCTCAGTGGCGTAGTTTTGGAGTAGACCTGTCCCTCTACTGGACCGCTCTTCCACTTAGAGGGCAAGACAGAAGAGCCTCTTTTGTAGGCTACTTCATCGCTTGAGTTTTTGTTTACTTTTCGCCAACAGACTTGGCGATGCTACATCAAATCATCCATGTATACATCTGAATCCTATATGGCTACATCTGAATCAGTTACATTTGAGATTGGATTGAGTCACAAATGAGTTTGGCTAAAGTTGAGATTAATTACAGTTGAGTTGGTTGTAGTTGAGCTTAGTTTCCATTAAGCTAGTTACTGTTCCGCCAGTATTTCCTGATGAAGAGAAAAGATGAATTTATGAAAATCATCCTGATCAGACTACGAGCTACTACTACAGTTGATTGAATTAGCTAGTGGACGTGTTGGGAACTTAGTTAGGATGCATTTTACTCCACCGCATGCCTACGGAGGCACCCCAACCCTAAAGCTTCCTTACTGCCTTAGAGTCACAGTGTGAGGTCTTATCTAGACCAAGACCACAGACTATCCACTAAGCTTGAGAAATTCGATATGAAAAGAATCAAAACATTAGACTCATCATCTACACTTACTATGGTCTATCCTCATGACTCACAAACATCAAAAGAGACCCGAATCATCTCGACCATGTCAATCATTAAATACTCAAGATATCATGATCATTTCAATCATAATAGCCATTGAATAAATCATTGGAACAAGAAATTGATGGGGAAGAACGGAAATCATATACAGTTTTATACTGGAGTCACATCTTAGAATCATAATATGAGGTCACACTTAGATCAAGATCCCAGATTATCCACGAAATCTGATTGATTGGATAAAGACCAAGAATAAAAACTCAACATCCACATCTCAAGATCCAGTAAACATGATTTATAATTAATTAAAAGGTGACAGTTTAAATATGGATCATATAATCTTTGTATAAAAATGATTAATATCAGTAATTGATGTAGGATGAGTAGAATGGGATTTTACATACCAAACAACTTGAAAGCCCGTTTCATTGCAAGTATCTTTATATTTTAATTGTCAAGCCCAATTTACTTGCTTTCTTTTGGAGCCACTAAATTTCCTATTATTTTTAATTAATAAGATTTACTCAACATTTGTTGAGTTCTTTTCTCCCTATTGCATGGATTGCAGGCATAATACCTGCATCGTGGTATGGGGAGAGTTGAACGTCAGTTTCTGCAGTAAAATATATCAGGTATGTATGCTATAGTTTGTTCAAGGTATTATATAATGCTTTTATTTCTCTTCTGATACAATTGAGATTTCATTTCAGTTGTTACATGTTAACTGCTATGGAAATTTATGCAATATAATTGTGACATACTGCAGTTCTGCAGTTTATTGGCTAATTTGTGAATGTCATTCATAGATGCGAAATTTTTTTTCTAATTTCCAGTTCTTTAATGCGATCTTTAGCGAGTATAATACTACGAGTAATATGTAAACAGGTATTACAGATCAGAGAAGGAACGAGCCTCACAGTTTGGTATCAGAGCAGTGGTACCCTGCTACATACACTCATAGTATTATATTTCTGATCGCACTAGTTCTCGGATAGCGACATTGCATTGACTTGTCGCGAGTCCGAAAGGGAAATATGACATTCAAATTCTATAACCACAGATGTCACCATCGCTACTAATTTTCATATTGTATCCCAAGAAGAGAAAACGCATAATAGAAATATCTGTGAACATCAACTATTGTAATTAAGAATATCGGTTCTCACGCAGAAACATGATGTCTAGAGCCGACCTTTCTAATTGATCCTGGAGCTATCAATGAGCTTCGAGATTTCTAACTCCGGTAGGTATAATTACAGTGGCCCTAGATCCTTCCCGTCACATCTATGGGCTAGGTGGCTAGTTGTTCATCATAAGACTAGTAGTTAGATCACGGGATGATCGCAGATTGTCTGCTACCATAGCTTGATGAGTTTGACCCAATTTTGGGTATGGATTGACTATCAAGTCATCACGCTCTAGTTAAATCATTTCATGAAACAATTGTCTTCAAGATTCCGAACTTACCCGAGTTTACCATTAAAGGTACATTACATGACTTCAAAATAGAGTATATCTCAGTATTGAGTGATCAGAGACTTATTGACCAGTGATATTACATATTATAGTAATTGTCCTAGGGACATCTGATGGAGATCCGATAGATCGAGACATCACAATAGTGTCAGATTACCCTAATGTGTTCTCTAATATTTTGATAGGTTTACTACCTGAGAAAGAGATTGAGTTCAAGATTACATTACTACCAAATACACAACCAATCTCGATGGCTCTGTACCGCATGGCACCAGCCAAGTTGAGAAAGGTAAAGGTGCAGCTACATGAGTAACTTGACTTGAGTATCGTGAGGTCGAACACTTCACCTTGGGGTGCTCTACTTCTTTCGTCAGAAAGAAGGATGAATCGATGAGATTATGCATAGATTACAGACATCTGAATAAGAAAAAGGGTAAAGAACTGTTATCTTCTATCATGCATTGATGACTTGTTCGATCAACTACACGAATCTTCGATGTTTTCAAAGATAGATCTCCAATCTGGCTACCATCAACAGAGGATTCAAGAGTCGGATATTTAGAAGACAACATTCAAGACTCTATATGGGAACGACAAGTTTGTGTGATGTCGTTTGGGATCACAAATGCCATTCATCATACACAAACATGATGAACACTATTTCCATCCAAACTTGGACGAGTTTGAGATTGTATGCATTGACGATGTGTTGATATATTCCCGAAATGAATAGGGATCACATCAATGATGTTCTAATATATTCTTGAAATAAATGGAATCATGCAAATGATCTAAAGATAGTCCTTTACATACTTCAATAGTACAAGTTGTATATCAAGTTGAGCAAATGTGGGTTCTAATTATCCCATGTCTCATTACTTGGGCATGTCATTTCTGGAGCAGGTATCGCAGTTGACCGTGCAAAAATTGAGATAATCATGTCTTAAGAACAATCCAAGACAATCATGCACATTCATAGCTTCCCTGGACAAGCGGGTTATTACAGACGCTTCATCGTTAGTTTTTCTTGAGTCATTCTTTTCCTGACACGATTGACACAGAAGGAAGATCCTTTCATTTAGAATGATCCATGTAAACAAGCCTTCAGGGCACTGAAGGAAAGATTGACGACTGCGAATATACTTGCACTTCCTTCAGACACTCAGGATTATGTTGTATATACAGATGCTTCAAGAGAATATTTAGGAACAATTATGATGCAACCAAGTCAAGTGATTGTTTATGCATCATGTCAATTGAGGTTGTATGAGCGGAATTGACCCATCCATGGCTTGGAGTTGGTGGCGGTTGTCTTTTCTTTAAAAAAACTGGTGTCACTATCTCTTTAAGGTGAATTTTGATATCTTTATAAATCACAAGAGTTTGAAGTACATCTATGATCAGAAAGAGCTAAACATGAGACAAAATCGATTGTTTGAACTACTAAAAGATTTTGAATACATGATCTCTTACCATTCTGGTAAAGGAAATGTGGTGGCAGATGCGCTTAGCAGGAAAGCTCACACACATACGACAAACTAGCTATATACATGAGATATACTCGTAACTTTGACTAATGGACATCATCATAAGAGTACGTCTACATCTACTGTCATACCTCCACGATTCAACAGTCTTTGGGATTGCATAGTATAAGGATACAAGACATATCCTTGAATTTGAGACAGATGCATGCGTGCCATCAAGGGCAAACGTGATGATTTTGTGGGGACTAAGTCTATTTTGTGGAAGGTTGGCTGGGTAATTGCGCCCAACAATGAGTAGTTGCGTAGAGATATTCTTGATAAGGCACATAGTTCACGATTGTCTATTCTTCTTGGCAACACAAAGATGTACCGAGATCTAGGTCTACATTCTGGCAGGACGGAATGAAGCGAGATGCAGCATGTCATGTTAGCAAGTGCATGATCTATCAGATGGTCAAGGCTAAACATAAGAGACCACCATGATTATTATAATATCTCCCCTTTCTTGAATAAAAGTGGAAGAGTACTTTTATGGATTTTGTCACGGGACTAGTAAAGACACTAGGTGATAACGATGCTATTGGGATGTTGGTGACAGATTTCAAGTCAGTCCATTTCATACATATCAACATGACCTACACTACATCTAGGCTGGCTAGATTACATGTGCAAAAAAAAACATTATCAAATTTTATGATATACCACATGGGGTAGTGTTTGATGGAGACTCGAGGTTTATATCTCACTACTAGTACCGACTTATGTCAACACCACAGACAGAGCTGAAGATGAGTTCTGCATACGATACACAATGCGTTATTCAAACACTTGAGGATTCGCTACGTGCATGTACTCTAGAATAGAAATGTAACAGGAAGGACCACCTGTCATTGATAGAACTCCCGCAAAACGACAGTCATTATTCCAGTATTGGTATGGCATCATTTGAAGGCCTATACGGGCGGAGATGTCTCGCACCTCTCAGTTGGCGTAAGGTAGGTGAACATACTTTTTACTCTATAGATCTCTTTGGGAAGGGACTACGAGAACTGTTGATCAATCTTGTAAGGGGAAGGCTTCTAATGACTCAGAGCTACTAGAAGAGCTATGCAGACCGTCAGAAAAGAAAATTGGAGTTTCATGTAATCCGATCCTCTTCTCTTAATTGATTCAAATTGTAACTTATCAATATTTAACTTAATCCTTCATATTGATGGAAATTCATGAAAACACAAGAAGGAGATTGAGTGTTTCTACGAGTATCTCCCATGAAGGGAGTATAGAGATTTGGTGCTCATAGCAAGTTCACACCACGATACGTTGGACTATTTGAAATTTTTACTCGTATGTGTAAGGTGGTCTATCGAGTAACCCTTTTTCCACACCTATCAATTTAAGGATTTATGAGTACGACCTTCACCACGTCATCAGCTACGAGAATCTTGTCGTGGAGTCAGATTTAATTTACAAGAAGAGAAGGTCAGTACAAATACTCGATGGTGTTGTGAAAAAAACTTCACAATAAAGAGATTTTCCTAATAAAGGTGCTATTGCACCGACATGATGTCAAAGACGCAACATGGAAGACAAAAGTGGATATGCGGACACGATACCCACAACTCTTTCAGTAATTGTCAAAGCAAGCCCATTTCATTATATATATTTAAAGATTATGGCTTGCTTTCCCTCTGAGGTTTTTATGGGTTCAGAACCCTTTGAGGTTTTTATGGCCAGAAAAGATCCAAACAAGACACAAAGTGACCTTGACCCGAGTCTCGAGGACGAGACTCCCTTTGAGGTTTTTATATTTGTAACATCTGGATCCGAATGAAATGAAGCTCCTGTCAAGAAAAGGATGTTGCAAGCAAGTTTGGATCTCCAAAGTGGAGATATTCATAGGTACATATCTCTCTTCACTTTATTTTCATTAAAGTCAATGTTGGAGTCTCTAATTCAATTTTTTTTGTTGTTGTCCATCAGGTTATTTAGCTATCGTTGTATGTTAGATAAAGGCACAAAATCCCACCAAACTTAGAGGATCAAAGGTACAATCTTTCCCCCTCCTTTTGCTGCCTTCCATGCATGATTCAATTCCTTAAATTGCCTATGAAATTAGATGAGAATGTGAAGTTTTACATGGAATTCATCAAACCTTTACAACTGTGAAAACCCCGAATATCGAACAAGAACTAAAACACAAATCATGACTGAGTCTGGACTTAATTGCAAAATCTGTATTTGTCCAGTAACCAAAAAAATTTGAATAAGAAGTGTATTGCGTAGGGCTCGTCGATAGCTTTCCAACGAGTCCAAGAACATTAAAATCCGACTTCGGGAGCTCGAGTTATGGCCATTTTAGCGAGGAGGGGTCTGGGTCCTATTCGGATCCGAACCCGGATCCGAATCCGGGTTTTATCCTTAAAACCCAGCCTTCCCCTCGTCCAAAACGCCCCAACCCCCTTCCCCTTCGATCAGGCCTCTTCCTCCCCACCTTTTTCCTCGCCGGAGCTCCGCCGGAGCTCACCGGAGCGTCTCGGATCGACGATCCGAGAACAACCCCGAGTAGAGAAGGTCCAAAGCATCTCTGTATACGTTTTTGCATCATCATCAGGGCACCGATCGTGCCGTTCTTCATGGGTGATGATTCCGAGGAATCGGATCTTCTTGAGGTACGATATTATCCCTCCCTCCTTGCTGCGGTTCCACACATCTTCTTGAACCTATGTGCTTAAACGACGATAGAACCTACATATATATGTTTAACAGCTGTCTGAACCTTTTAGGGAGTTGCATATGTATGCATTCTCCAGAAATATATGTTAGATTCACTTTTAATCAGAGATCTAAAGTTCCATTCTTTTATGCTTTCATCTATGCATATTTATGCAATTTTTTCCAGGAAATTAGAGGATGTACAGGAGTAGTTAGCTCGGATATGAAGGGGTATGCCTCTTAGATTACATCTGAGGAATTAGACATATAGCTATTACTCCACATGCTCCTGAACACATACATTTGCGTAGTAACCTATAATTTCATAGGTTTTAAATTTGTTTGATCTAAGAAAATGTATTTCCCATGAGATGTGCACGGGTAAGAGTAGCTGAAACTGGTCCTCAGGGGACCGGTAACATTAGAACAAACCCAAAACCTGAAATAAAATGGTGTGACGAGTTCTACAGTCCCTATTAAGTTAAATCAGAATGCACAAATATTTGGAAGCTCCTTGTCTTCAACTATAATTGGTAATGGCAGCATAGCCAAAGCCAATCCTTCAGCGAGCAGTGTGCATCTTGATGCTTCAGATTCAGTCGCATCTGAACACTCTAAAATGTTGTTTTCTACTGGAGACATTCAGCCACATCATCATTGGACTCTCCCTGTCTTTCACCAAGATAGCTATGCGGACAAACATTATAATTGATTTGTAAATAGATGTACTTTATGGGGTATAACAATAAATTAATTTCTGTCACTAAAGTTATGCAGCTGTATTCTATTTTGTATGTTTAATTACAGTTAATGGAAATGTGCAATAGATGATTTTTGCAATAACGTTATTGACACCAAGTATCGTGACTGAATTACTTTCTCTATGTCAGATCTTATGTTATATGTCATCTAATTGGTTATAGTCCATGAAAATACATAATAAGTCAACCTTACCATACCCTTTTTGACAAACTGCCAAATCAAGTCTAGTGAGTTGAGCCATCCTCTTTCGGTTGATCAGATTGATAAATGATAAGAGATATGTATGAGAAGGCACTAGCATGTTAGGAGTTCAATTGGGTAAATAAACACAAATGATGTTAGTCCTTCTATGCAATCTTCTGTATTCAAGAGTTTTCATAGCATTGTTCTTCTATTTCTAAAGCTGCAAACATCTCAAACCCCAATCTGTTGTTGAATTCATGTTTAGCCACTGTTAAAGCAAAGAGACCCGATAAGCAATAGTAGACATAAAAGTTGGTCCCTCCTAATTTATACCGTGTTGGTCTTTCTACTAGATCAAAGAACCAAGGTTGGAGGGGGTAACTTTTCTCTGCAATCTATAGATACTGAATTTAGTCTAAAATCGTATGGCATAGATACACATGTCATAACTGATATTTCATATGCGAAGTCATACTAGTTGTTACGCAGATGTTTGGAATCCTTCGAATAATTTTGTAAGGCCATCTCATGACTCTATGGGTCGGGGAAGTAGTGCCGCCAAGGGAGGGGCATGCACCCTTGGGGCCCTGGGTAGAAGCCTAGTTGACCGCGATTCCAACTACTACTGTAGCTGCGATGGTTGGGGGACATGTTGCTTGGCACACCGAGGTGCTGATCTGACGGTGTTGGCCTCGGCACTTGCGTGCTTTAGCCCGGTGCTCGAGCGCGGGCCAAGTAGTCGTGGTTGGTCGGCTAGTGTTTCGCTTGTCACTTAGAGTAACACTCGTGTATGGGCCAATGTAGGCCACATTGGCCGATATTCCGAGTGGAAACGCTAAGAGGGGAGTTCCAGGAAAATGTGGTAAATGAAGTTGGGAATGGGATATCAGTCTCCTGGGCATAAGGAGGATTGGATAAGTCGCGATGATTCGCGGGATGGAATCTTAATTGTGAATCGGAAGTACAATCGTAAAGTGGGGCTAAGTGGACATGTGGGAACTTAGTTAGTATGCATCGTACCCTACTGCATGCCTACAGAGGCACCCCAACCCTAAGGTGTTCTTTTTACCTTAGAGTCATAGTTTGTGGTATTAGCAGTTTGGTTACTCATATCCATATCTAATAACAAAAAAAAAGAAATGTAATTCTTGTGAGATCAGTTATTCAGTTCCTTTCTCTTTTGCACACATTTAAATTATATGTTGCTTGTTATTATATAGTTGTTTAAATCGTATTGAGCAACTTTGCTCATAACGTACCTACGTGTGGATCCGCAGGTTCGCAGCAATAAGCAGCTTTGAAGTCATCACTTTTTGTGTAGCTTCATGACTCCTTTTTGTGGTACAATTGGTAGTAGTTCTTTATTTTCTCCTTGTAGCATTTAAGAGACATGTCATGTATAATGTATGTCGAGACATATTTCTTTCATGCATATATGTATATTTTGCAGACATGGATGGACATTGTAATGTAATGGAAATGATCAATGGAATCTAATGGAGTTGATGAATGCAATGAAAAATTTTAAATTCCAAGGTTTTGTGTTATTTCCTCCTGCTTTTGTGAATGCCAAATATTCGCATGTGGTATGTATGTGCGTGATTTGGTTTGTCGAGTACCCGGATCCTAGGGGCGTCACAACTTGGTATCAGAGCAGTGGTACTCCATTCCATTCTATGCATATCATTCCTCATTGGTGTTCGAATACTGGATAGTGTGAAAGTCTTCTGACCCAACACGAGTCCACAAGAGAATAGCATATTTACATCCATGTCCATATGTCTCTCTGATGGGATCAAGTGTATCTCTGCATTGAGGAAACGCCAATTTCTCAGTTTTGGGTTGTGTAGGCTACCTCGCCTACGTAGTAGACGCAGCTGCAAAAACATATGATAGAGGATCTTCGAGTTGTGCATGAGCTTCCTGATATATTTCTAGATGAATTACCTGGATTATCACTAGTACATGAGATAGAGTTTGAGATCATGCTATTACCAAATATACAGACGATCTTTATCCCTCCATACAAGTTGGCACATGCTGAGCTCAAGGAGCTCAAAGTGCAGTTACATGAGCAGTTGGAGAAGGGATTCATCTGTCGTAGTACATCACCGAGGGGAGCACCAATCCTCTTTGTGAAGAATAAAGATGGATCCTTGAGGTTATGCATAGACTATAGACAACTAAACAAGAGAATGGTCAAGAATAGTTACCCACTTTCATGAATTGATGATCTCTTCGATAAGTTATAGGGGGCAGCGGTGTTCTCTAAGATTGACATGCGGTCGGGATACCATCAGTTGAGGATCAAAGAGGTCGATGTAATCAAGTCTGCATTCCGAACTATATATGGCCACTATGAGTTCTTGGTGATGCCGTTTGGACTCATGAATGCGCTTACCACATTCATGGATTTGATGAACCGAGTCTTTCATACACATTTGGACAGATTCATGATTGTGTTCATTGACGATGTTCTAGTTTACTCTCATGATGAACACGAGCATGAGTCTCACCTTCTCACCGCACATGAGATGCTCTGAGAGCACCGCCTGTATGCTAAATACAACAAATGCGGGTTTTGACTTTCTGAGGTGGTTTTTCTTAGCCTTGTAGTTTCAGAGGCAGGTGTGTCAGTTGACCCCACTGAGATAGAGGCAGTAATGTCTTAGGAGCAGCTCAAGACGGTTAAAGAGATTCGCAGCTTCCTTGGCCTCGCCGGGTACTATAGGAGATTTGTCAAAGGGTTCTCTCAGTTGGCTCTACTCCTCACTTGGTTAATGCAGAAGGATGTCCCATTTGTTTGGAGCGACAAATTCGAGTTGAGTTTCAAACACTCAAGGAGCGATTAACTTCTATACACATCCTCACCCTTCCTTCTGGTACCTTGGACTTCACCGTGTACATAGATGCTTCCAAGGAGGGCTTAGGTGCAGTGTTGATGCAGCGTGGACAGGTTGTGACATACGCGTCATAACAGTTGAAGAACCATGAACGCAACTACCCCACTCATGACTTGGAGTTGGTGGCCACAGTCTTTGCATTAAAGATATGGCATCACTATTTGTATGGGATGACATTTGAGATTTTCACAGACCACAATAGCCTTAAATACATTTTTATCAGAAAGAGCTGAATATGAGGCAAAGGCGGTGGATGGAACTGCTAAAAGATTATGATTGTACCATCTTGGTAAGGGGAATGTGGTAGCAGACGCCTTAAGTAGACGACCATACACCGAGGGTACGGCATCACAATTACAGACTTGGAAAGTGCTCGCTACACTTAGTGAGTGGCATCCATTTGAGGGCACATCTCATATAGTGACAATGCCAGCCAAGTATAGCAACTTGTGGGATATGATTGTTTAGGGCCAAATGACAAATCCGAGGATCCAGGAGCTGTACAACAGGTGCTTGAAGGATGAATTCGACGGATTTCGAGTCTATGAATCCACTGTATGGAATGGGGACCGCGTGAGTGTCCCAGATGAGGAGGAGCTGAGGAGAGAAATCCTGGATGAGGCGCATAGCTCGAGACTTTCCATACATCCAGGTAACACCAAGATATACAGGGACCTCCGCCAATACTTTTGGTGGGAAGGCATGAAGAAGGACGTAGTTGAACATTTTAACAGATGTCTTACTTGTCAGATGGTGAAGGCAGAGCACTAGAGGCCTTCCTCTTCCTATTCCGGTGTGGAAAAGGGAGAGGATCTCCATGGATTTTGTTACATCATTGCTGCGCACCCCTGGAGGGCATGATGCGATATGGGTCATCGTTGACCGGTTGACCAAGTCAACACATTTCATCCCGATCAACATGACCTATACACCAGTGCAACTAGCCAAGTTTGATGTTCAACACATCACTCGGTTGCATGGGATACCCAAGAAAGTAGTGTCAGATAGAGATTCTCGTTTCACATCACACTACTGGGGAGAGTTCATGAGAACCTTGAGGACAGAGCTACATCTGAGTTCAGCCTACCATCCACAGACAGATGAGCAGTCTGAGAGGACCATCCAGACCTTGGAGGATCTACTACGAGCCTGTGCGGTTGAGTGGAATGGATCTTGTAAGGATCACCACCCACCAGTTGAGTTTACTTACAATAATAGCTACCATGCTAGTATAGACATGACACCTTTTGAGGCATTGTACGGGAGACGGTGCACCACGCCTTTGTGTTGACGGCAAGTGGGTGACAACATCATGTTCACCCCGCAAATCATGGAGGAGACCTCTAGGGTGGTGGAAACTGCTAGAAGGAAATTGTTGACTGCGCAGAGCCGTCAGAAGAGTTACACCGATCGTCGGCGTAGAGACCTCGAGTTTCAGGTATGTTGTCGTGCAATTATACCCTAGTGGGCAATTTTTAGTCAATCCTATGTGACTAAATATTACTCATATCACAGGTTGGAGACTTCGTGTTCTTACACGTGTCCTCAATGAGGAGCGTACAATGTTTTGGTGCAAAGGGCAAGCTAGCATCGTGTTTTGTGGGGCCATTCGAGATTTTGGCCCGTGTTGGAAAGTAGCCTATAGGGTGACCCTTCCCCCACACCTCGAGGGAATCCACGACGTATTTCACGTGTCAAATATGTGGAAGTACATCCGAGATCCGCGACACGTGATCAGCTACGAGGACCTGGCGGTGGAGTCAAACCTCTCTCCTTCCCAGAAGAGCCGGTGCAGATTTTAGACCATGCGGTCAAGAGGCTGAGGCAGAAGGAGATCCCTTGGGTCAAGGTCCTGTGGTGAAGTCAAGACGTCGGGGAAGCGACGTGGGAACCTGAGGCAAAAATGAGGGAGAAATACCCTTATCTGTTCACTGGTGTGGAATTGAAACCATAGTCCAGTTCCTTTTGAATATTTTTATGGGTTTCGCTCTCTTTGAGATTTTTATGCGCTCATTTCTCTGGGAGACTTGGATACAAAGTGGTTCGGATGTTGAATTCGATTAGATTCATCCTAAGTCTCGGAGACGAGACTTCCTTTGAGATTTTTATGATGTGAAAACCCCGAATATCGAACATGAACTAAAACGCAAATCATGACTGAGTCTGGACTTAATTGCAAAATCTGTACTTGTCCAGTAACCAAAAAAAATCGAATAAGAAGTCCATTGCGTAGGGCTCGTTGATAGCTTTTCAACGAGTCCAAGAACATTAAAATCCGACTTCGGGAGCTCGAGTTATGGCCATTTTAGCGAGGAGGGGTCCGGGTCCTATTCGGATCCGAACCCGGATCCGAATCCGGATTTTATCCTTAAAACCCAACCCTCCCCTCGTCCAAAATGCCCCAACCCCCTTCCCCTTCGATCAGGCCTCTTCCTCCCCACCTTTTTCCTCACCGGAGCGTCTCGGATCGACGATCCGAGAACAACCCCGAGTAGAGAAGGTCCAAGGCATCTCCGTATACGTTTTTGCATTATCATCAGGGCACCGATCATGCCGTTCTTCGTGGGTGAAGATTCCGAGGAATCGGATCTTCTTGAGGTACGATATTATCCCTCCCTCCTTGCTGCGGTTCCACACATCTTCTTGAACCTATGTGCTTAAACGACGATAGAACCTACATATATATGTTTAACAGCTGTCTGAACCTTTTAGGGAGTTGCATATGTATGCATTCTCCAGAAATATATGTTAGATTCACTTTTAATCAGAGATCTAAAGTTCCATTCTTTTATGCTTTCATCTGTGCATATTTATGCAATTTTTTCCAGGAAATTAGAGGATGTACAGGAGTAGTTAGCTCGGATATGAAGGGGTATGCCTCTTAGATTACATCTGAGGAATTAGACATATAGCTATTACTCCACATGCTCCTGAACACATACATTTGCGCAGTAACCTATAATTTCATAGGTTTTAAATTTGTTTGATCTAAGAAAATGTATTTCCCATGAGATGTGCACGGGTAAGAGTAGCTGAAACTAGTTCTCAGGGGACCGGTAACATTAGAACAAACCCAAAACCTGAAATAAAATGGTGTGCCGAGTTCTACAGTCCCTATTAAGTTAAATCAGAATGCACAAATATTTGGAAGCTCCTTGTCTTCAACTATAATTGGTAATGGCAGCATAGCCAAAGCCAATCCTTCAGCGAGCAGTGTGCATCTTGATGCTTCAGATTCAGTCGCATCTGAACACTCTAAAATGTTGTTTTCTACTGGAGACATTCAGCCACATCATCATTGGACTCTCCCTGTCTTTCACCAAGATAGCTATGCGGACAAACATTATAATTGATTTGTAAATAGATGTACTTTATGGGGTATAGAAATAAATTAATTTCTGTCACTAAAGTTATGCAGCTGTATTCTATTTTGTATGTTTAATTACAGTTAATGGAAATGTGCAATAGATGATTTTTGCAATAACGTTATTGATACCAAGTATCGTGACTGAATTACTTTCTCTATGTCAGATCTTATGTTATATGTCATCTAATTGGTTATAGTCCATGAAAATACATAATAAGTCAACCTTACCATACCCTTTTTGACAAACTGCCCAATCAAGTCTAGTGAGTTGAGCCATCCTCTTTCGGTTGATCAGATTGATAAATGATCTGAGATATGTATGAGAAGGCACTAGCATGTTAGGAGTTCAACTGGGTAAATAAACACAAATGATGTTAGTCCTTCTATGCAATCTTCTATATTCAAGAGTTTTCATAGCATTGTTCTTCTATTTCTAAAGCTGCAAACATCTCAAACCCCAATCTATTGTTGAATTCATGTTTAGCCACCGTTAAAGCAAAGAGACCCGATAAGCAATAGTAGACATAAAAGTTGGTCCCTCCTAATTTATACCGTGCTGGTCTTTCTACTAGATTAAAGAGCCAAGGTTGGAGGGGGCAACTTTTCTCTGCCATCTATAGATACTGAATTTAGTCTAAAACCGTATGGCATAGATACACATGTCGTAACTGATGTTTCATATGAGAAGTCATACTACTTGTTACGCTGATGTTTGGAATCCTTCGAATAATTTTGTAAGGACATCTTATGACTCTATGGGTCGGGGAAGTAGTGCCGCCAAGGGAGGGGCATGCACCCTTGGGGCCCTGGGTAGAAGCCTAGTTGACCGCGATTCCAACTGCTACTGTAGCTGCGATGGTTGGGGGACATGTTGCTTGGCACACCGAGGTGCTGATCTGACGGTGTTGGCCTCGGCACTTGCGTGCTTTAGCCTGGTGCTCGAGCGCGGGCCAAGTAGTCGTGGTTGGTCGGCTAGTGTTTCGCTTGTCACTTAGAGTTAACACTCGTGTATGGGCCAATGTAGGCCACATTGGCCGGTATTCCGAGTGGGAACGCTAAGAGGGGAGTTCCAGGAAAATGTGGTAAATGAAGTTGGGAATGGGATATCAGTCTCCTGTGCATAAGGAGGATTGGATAAGTCGCGATGATTCGCGGATGGAATCTTAATTGTGAATCGGAAGTACAATCGTAAAGTGGGGCTAAGTGGACGTGTGGGAACTTAGTTAGTATGCATCGTACCCTACTGCATGCCTACAGAGGCACCCCAACCCTAAGGTGTTCTTTTTACCTTAGAGTCATAGTTTGTGGTCTTAGCAGTTTGGTTACTCATATCCATATCTAATAACAAAAAAAGAAATGTAATTCTTGTGAGATCAGTTATTCAGTTCCTTTCTCTTTTGCACACATTTAAATTATATGTTGCTTGTTATTATATAGTTGTTTAAATCGTATTGAGCAACTTTGCTCATAACGTACCTACGTGTGGATTCGCAGGTTCACAGCAATAAGCAGCTTTGAAGTCATCACTTTTTGTGTAGCTTCATGACTCCTTTTTGTGGTACAGTTGGTAGTAGTTCTTTATTTTCTCCTTGTAGCATTTTAAGAGACATGTCATGTATAATGTATGTCGAGACATATTTCTTTCATGCATACATGTATATTTTGCAGACATGGATGGACATTGTAATGTAATGGAAATGATCAATGGAATGTAATGGAGTTGATGAATGCAATGAAAAATTTTAAATTCCAAGGTTTTGTGCTATTTCCTCCTGCTTTTGTGAATGCCAAATATTCGAATGTGGTATGTATGTGCGTGAATTGGTTTGTCGAGTACCCGGATCCTAGGGGCGTCACAACAACCATTATATACACTCTTGATTTCTTAAATTTTGAGGATAAAAATTTGGGTTTAGCATGCAAATTAACCTAAGTACAGGCTATTAATTAGCCACAATTTTTAGCACATAAAAATAGACATTTGGGGGAAATCACATGCATTTTCTTATGGAATCCTGAGAAGGATGAAGCAATTCATAAATAAAGAATTTAATATAAGTAACTGAGCCTCCAAAATTCATAAAAAAAACTCAACCTCAAAACAGGATGACTTATCTTTATAATTGAAAGCAATGACTCCTATTAATCAACTGCATGTTCTTTACATCAAGGACATGTTTGATGAATACCCATTCATCACTCTTTATTCTTTTATTTTAGCTACAAAACCTATGCAAAACACATGTAGATAGTTGGTAAATAACAATAATTATCATTCAGCATGCATTGTGTAAATATGCATTTTTAGCATGTTTTTGTGCATAAATAAAAGAATAAAGAAATAAAAGAAAAAGAGGGAGATATTTAGAATAAATATTGAGCAACCTAATCCCAAGGGAGGGCTCAGCATGGGCCTGATCGCTAAAAGAACCCAAGTAGAGAGAGATAGGGAAGCTCATGTGTATATATACCTATAAATAAATAAAAATTATTTTCCTCTTATTCAAAATAAAATTGGGTGTATATTTTTTTGTAAATAGAAAAACAAAATAAAAATGGGAAAAATAAAAGCAAAATAAAAAGAGATAAAATTCCTTCTCCATTGTCTATACACACCCTGTACATAAAACAACTTATATATCTATTTTCCCTTATAAATAAATAAATAAAAATGCCATAAAAATATGTACATATTCCATATCCCATGGTGTAAATAAATAAAATAAAAATCACAAAAATAAAAATAAAATAAAAATAAATAAAATAAAAATAAAAATCAACATTGTATATATACCATTTATGTATATAAATAAAAGTATTTATTTAACCCTTGTAAATAATTAATAAAAATTAAATAAAAATACCATATTATTCCAAATTTTATTCTATAAATAAATAAAATATAAAATTGGAATAAATCGTATTAAAATAAATAATTAAAAATCAAAAATCAAAAATCAAAAATATATATTGTATATACCTATATATAATAATATTGTATCGTACATATATTAATTTTTATTTCAAAAAAATAAATAAATATCACTAAAAAATAGTTTTAAAATAAAGAAACATTTTTCATGTTTTAACTTTTTCAAAATTCAGCCATTTACTATTTTTATTTTATTTCCAAATATTTAATAAATGGCACGCTCTGATTGGTCCACGAGGGATGTTGACCCCCGGCCAACTCCCCCCTGGACCTTTGCCCCACGGATCTTACGTCCGACCCGATATTCGCCAAATTATCCAGACGCTATCCGACCATCAAATCCTTAAACCCCGGGTCCTAATCCTTCCTCTTGCATCCGAGATCCACGCCCGGCGTTTTGCCTTGGGATCCGAGCTCCGATATGCTCGCCCGACCCTCATCTAGCCGGACCCCTAGCACTATTTAGCTCCTGCTCCGCTGTACTTTCCTAGCTATCTTTGGCGTCTCTTCTTCCACCCTAGACCTCCACCCGATACCCTAGAGTGACAGCTAGCTGTCGGTGTGTTGCAGAGAGGAGGAGGAGCCTCCCGTCACTGATCCGGCATCTTCTTGCCGTCGTGCGTCACCCAGAGCAGCGCCCGAGCCTCGGGCCTCCGACGACCCTCGAGGCGACGACCAGAGCTACCTCAGCTCATCCCCAGTCGATATCCTCCATCAGGTAACCTCAATTCTTCCTATCTTGCTCGAATTTTTGATTAGCCCCAAATCCATCCTTCGCCGTCGTTTATCGAATACTCCCGCTCTGATCATCCATTCCATCGTCCGACTCGACCGTCATCTCCGCCATACTCCTACTCACGTTCTACATCTGTCCATCCAACCCAGTTCGCCCCGGAACTGGGAGTTCACCCTCCTCCGCCGTCGCATCGCCGGAGGGTGCCGCCCTGACGCATCTCCGCCCCCATTTCACCCCTCACAGGGTCGAGGCATTTTGCCCTCGACCCAGGAGTTTCGTTGTGGGTTTTGCAGATCGAGAAGAGGACCATCTGAGGGTCTGAGCGTTCAGCACGGCAGCTCCCAGCCTCCGCCGTCGCTGGGCCATTCCGGTGGTTGTTGGCCTCATCGGAGGCATCCACTAGCTGCGGACCATCGAGGCGAAGCTCTTGGACATCTCAGCAGCAACAGAGGAGGACCCTAGCGCGAGCATTGGGCCGGCGAAAGTCGCCGGTGACCTGTTCTTGGTGCTTCCTCCGTCATCGTCAGATCGAGCCCTCATCGCCCAGTTTTGATCCGGAGCGTCCACGTGCGAGGAGCCAGTCACCGTAGATCTACCAGAGGCTCGATCGTGACCCTTGATTCATCGAGGAGTGCCCTTGATCCACGAGCGTCCGATTAGCCACGTGGACACCCCTCAGCCATCAGATCCGAGCCAGCGCCCTTCACAGAGGAGCAGCGCCCCGCAACCGTTGGATATCACACGTGGTGCGCCTCCAGCCCTCGGATAATAAGGGGTAAATTTCACTTAGGCCCCCTCCTGTTTTGCTTTTATCAATTAGTCATGTAATTAGTTTAAGTAGTTGTTTTAATTTTGTAAAAATTGCACTTAGGACCTGTACCTTTATTATATTTGCATTTTCATCCCTGTGTATGTGAGACGCGTGCGTCGTCACGTGATTTTTGGTGAATTTGCATTATCTGGGCGTGTAGTTTCTACGTGTTAATGAATGAAATATAGTTTTTGATATTTACATCGATACCCCTGTGCGTGGTTGTATTCGACATGTGTTGAATTGTTTGGGTATTTTGCAATTTCTTCCCTAAACTTTTAGCACATGTTGCTAATAAGTCCCTAGAAGTAATTTTTATTGCATATAGGTCCCTCTGTGCCCAGACCACGTGCAGCACGTGTGGGGGTTTGGAAATTTTGCACGAGGGACCCCCCAGCTTTTGGATTTATTACTTTTTGGCCTCTGGACTATATTTTCATTACGAACAGGTCCTTGTGCACTGTGTGTGTTGTTGATTTAAATAAAATATCAAAATTAACCCAAATCGTGTGAAAATTGGACACATGGCTCCTGCCACTGTGTAAAATTTTCACTAATTTTTGGGTACATTTTTGTGCATTTTTAGTATTTTTAAAAGTTCAAAAACCTCTATTTTTCCATCTGTCCAGATTAAAATATCATAAAAAAATAAAAACTCTTTTAAAAATTCTACAAAAAATCCAATTTTGTTTATTTTTGTGTGTTTGATTTTCTATCCATTTTTTGCTATTTTTGGATTTATAAAAAGCTTAAAAATTAAAAAACCTTTAAAAACTCATAAATATTCTAATAAATAATACAAAATTCAAAAATTCATAAACATTTCTTCTTAATTTTCCTTTTTGTTTATACTTTCCATGAAAAATACCTCCAGGTACTTTTAGACCATGTTATATTTTAATTTGGTCCTTCAAGCTTGACTGGACATGTTGCTTTTATTTTTGCCTTCTTTTATTATTATAAAATTCCATAAAAATTATAAAATTCTCAAACATTCACCAAAAATAGTAAAAAATTCATAAAACATAAAAATATTTTTGTTGGAATTTTTGGACCATTTTTGAGTATTTAAATAATTTGTTAAAGTTGCATGTTTTTGTTGTTTTCTCACTTTTCTTCATTATTAAAAATTCCAAAAAATATAAAAATATTAAAAACCACCAAAAAATATTTGTTTTTTTCTTTTCTTTTCTTTTCTGACTACTTCGTAGGCCGCGAGGCCAACTCGTGCTCCTCGAGACCGACCCTGGAAGCTATACCAGGTTAATCACCTACCTAGGACCGCAATTTTGGTTTTCATTGTTTTTCTCTCTTTATTTGGTGGTCCGATTTTGTTTCTTGATCGAGCTCTGAGTCCCGAGTGACTGAGGTCACAACGACCTTAGTGATTCCTTTACCTTAGTCTATCGGGCAGCTCTCATCAGAATGGCGCCGTTGTCGAGGAGCATGGCTTAGTAGTCGTATTTTCTCGGTTTTTACTTTCTTTTAATTTTCGCGGCTTTCCGCAGCTTTATGTTCGTCCGTGGCTTTTCACGGCCTTTTGTTTTTCTTTTAATTTTATTTTCTTTTATTTTTGTGTATTTTCCTTTATTTTTGTTTTTGGTTGTTTTGCATGTTTATTTTCATTTTCCATTTTTGCACATACACCCTGTTTTCTTCTATTGGCTTTATTTTTCTTTGGCTTGACACTTTGTTGTTTTCTTGCAAGGGCCCAAGGACCGAGGCGGCTCTTCTCGAAGAGCTGGCGCAACCGCGAGAGTCGGAGGCAGCTCTCTTCTCTACAGAGCTGCAGGAGAGCGCGAGGAGGCATCAGAGTACGAGAGGATTAGTTTAGACTTAGATTAGTTTTTATTTCCTGCTATTGAGAATTGTTGTAATAAAACAGGGACAGGACACTCAGACTCACACTTAGACTCTCGGGGTCTGTTTCGCCGAGCACCGGTGTGCTCGGGGGACCCCTCGGCTTTCTCGCGGTTTTTACGCGGCTTTTTACCGTTTATTTCCTGCATTTCTGATTCTCACGGATTTCAGCCCCTAGCCTTAGGATTTTTGCTTGACTGTGACGTAATTAGTAGGGTCCACACACCTTAATAACCTTGCCTGTACCTATAGATCAATTAATTGGACCAACATAAAAAAGATTAATAAAAAGACTATTTGGTCACCTGAGGGGTCACGCGCCGCTAAAGGTCGTATACAGCGTTGGAAGGACCCGTTGTGGCGGGCACCGATCGGCATCCGAGACCGGACTCCGACCACTCTTGATCGACCACTTAGCCATTGTTCTGTCGAGTAGAACTGCTTGCTTAGGGCTCGGATTTCTGCCTGCATCATTTAGATAGTTTTATTCCTGTCTTTCAATTCTGCGCTGATCATTTTGCATGTAGACTGCTGGAGTCAAGTACGCATTTCTTACTCTGCATGCATCATTGATTTCTCGCGCATCGGCTTTTTCGACTTCTCCCCCTTATTTTTGGACTTAAATAACCATGAGAACCGAAAAATTCGTTAGGCATTTGTTTTTATTTGAAAAATACCTAAAAATTCCAATCATAAAATTTGGGACCGCTAACTCTATTTGACCCTAAAAGACACCACACCGAAAAAACTTGTCTTGGGGAGAGCAACCTCCTCCTTGTCTGGTTTGCATGTGCGAGAGAGTGACACGCACCCTAGGATAGAGCCACATCTGGACCTCCTTCAGACTACTGCTTCTGGGCTAGTCGTTCTCCAGTGAGGATCGCTCCGGTCTCCGGTAAAGCGGACCGTGATATCCTTTATAGAGCGAGCCGATCGGGTAGCCGGTAAACGGTCCGCGGCTTGTACTGGCTGGGAAAGATCTAGTTTGAGATCGGGCCAGTCTCCTGGGGGAACCGGATTCCCAACAGGTCACGTAATCGCTCTACTATCTTGACTTGATCACCTAATAAAAACTGACAAGATAGTTGACCGAACTCTTACGGTCTTCAGCTCGCGTTGAGTAGGTGAATCAGGGGTTTGCTTGCTGATCATTGTTGTTTCCAGATCCCATCCGCCTGACTCGCCAGATCAAGATGATGGGCATAAGGTCCCTTAGGCAGCCTCTGGATGCACCGCTTCCCAGCACTTCTTCCTGCTCATCTAGGTTGGTTCACGAGAGCCGAGACCCGCTCTCCGAACCTGAGTTCGACTCCATCCTATTCCCCCTCGACCCCCATTCTTCTGATTCTGAGATACCATTGCCAGATGAGAGACCGCAGACTGATTTATCGGCACCTGAGTTTGGGTCTTTTGCCTTTGCAGAGACCATGGCCGGCAGCAGTGACGACCGCACCATAGGTCCACAGCAGATGTTCATCATGGACCAGGGTGCGATCAATTCCACCCTGATCGCCTCCCTTGAGACAGTGCAGCAACAGTTGAGGGACCAGGGAGCCTTCATGATAGAGATGAGGCGTGAGATGGAGAAGATGAGAGCAGACCACGACCAGCGCGAGGCAGGAGACGGGCCGAGGAGATCCGATGATGCATCAGCAGCTGCAGCAGCCGCAGCAGCAGCCGCCGCAGCAGCGACAGCACCGGACCAGTCGAGACCGATGCGGGAGTTACACAACCACGGATCGACTTTGACGCACCATTGGGTCGTGTTACCAACCATCGTGGGGGACTTCAAGTTCCCCCCGAACACTTTGCAGCTCCTCCCCCGGTTCCATGGGCTCGCGACTGAGGAGCCCCATCTCCACCTACATGAGTTCTTGATGATCTGCAGCACAGTCCACGACAGGCAGGTGGACAAGGATACCATTCGCATGATTGCCTTCCCCTTCTCACTAGCAGACAGAGCAGCCACCTGGCTGAAGCACTTGGGGAAGTTTGTCTACACCTGGGAGCAGCTCCGCACCGAGTACTTGAACAAGTACTATCCACTCGGGCGGACAAATTCAAGGAGGGCCCTGATCAGCAACTTCTCCATGCTCCCCAATGAGCGAATCCACGAGGCATTGGAGAGGTTCAGAGAGTTGACAGATAGATGCCCGCACCATGAGATATCGAAGCCAAACCTTATTCAGAGCTTTTTCTGCGGGCTAACACCAGAGCTACATGGCATGGTGAATGCTTCTTGTGGCGGGTCCTACTTCGCCAAGGATGAGGATCAGGTCTGGGCCATCTACGAGGAGATGGTCGAGAACTACACGGTGATGTCCCAGACCTGCCTCTACACACAGGGACGCCCCCAGCCACAGACCTTGCAGTACCAGAGGATCGCACGGGTATATGCCGGTCCATCCACTTTGTCAGCGGCATCAGAACAGGCCGAGTCCACAGTCGCCGACAAGGGTATCATCAGCGAGAAGCTGGACCAGATGGAGATCATAGAGAAGAAGCAGTGCCAGGGCATTACGCAGATGGAGCAGATGGCACAGACCTTGAGTGACCTGAAGACACAGCTCATGTGTCTCCAGGAGGCACAGACGGCTTCCCAGCCCCATCTTCAGGCACGAGGCGATCCGAGTAGCACCAACAGCTCATCCCAGCGCTCCAGCCACCAGCAGCCTAGACAGGTTCACCTTGTACAGGCGGAGCCGTACTAACAGCCGCAACCTTCTTACCAGTGACCGCCATCTCCAGACACGCAGATGGTGGTATACCAGTCGGATCAGCCTCTGGCAGTACTTCCGCCACCCCCGTACGAGTCAAAGCCATTGATGGATGTCAACGGGATTTGGTACGACCGACCCCAGCCCGGTATCCGACGAGACCATCCCGGATTCCGTTGGTCAACCGGAGGTGCCAAACCCCAGCAGCAGCCGTCAGGACAGGGTGACCGGTACGGCCATCAGAGAGATCATCATCAGCAGCAGCCCCCAGTGTACCACCACCACCAGCAGCAGCAGCAGTCACAGCAGTATGGTCCTCGTCCCTATCAGCAGGGACATTCTTGGAGGCGAGATCATCCTCAGCAGCAGCAGTATCATCCCCAGTCCTACCCCTCTCACCCGCAGCACCAGCAGCAGCATCAGCCTCACTACCAGCGAGGCCACCCGTCAGGTTCTCATGGGCCATCCTATGAGAACCCCACCTTAGATGACATAGCCCGCCTCCTTACCGATCAGCAGGCTACTTTTAGATGGGAGATGGACGAGTTCTGCCAAAAGATGCGGGAGATTGTGAGAGGGAAGGCCGCCATACCTGCCCAGATCGAGCCGAACCCGAACAACCTCAAGAGGAAGTCTGAGCAGGTAGATTTCACAGAGTATGCCACTCCGAGTGATTCTTTTGGTGATATGTCTGCCTATCTGTTTGATATTGACTTTGTAACACTTAGGAGCGGTAGGATGCCAGCAGGCGGTGCCTCGTCTGAGCGACACCTCGAGGACACTTCCAGAGCGCCAGGCGAGGAGGAGGAGCGTGGTACTGAGGCCGCGAGAGATGATGACAGTGGTACTGATGCCACCATGGATGTTGATCCCACCGACAGTATTGAGGCCGTCGTTTCACCAGATGGAGGAGGTGGTACTGATGCCACCAATGTTGCCGAGCCAGAGCGCGGTGCTGATGCCGCAAGACATGCCGAGGGTGGTGCTGATGCCACCGTTTTTACTTCTGAGAGTCCTGTAGTCTTTCCTTCTGTTCATGTATCTCAGGACACTTCTGGCAATAAAGGAAAGGGTTTGTTTTCTTCTGATCCACTTGTGGTGCTTGATGTATGTGTGGATTCTACCGTCGAGCAGCCTAGACCCTCTCCTAGTCCTTCATCTGAGAAGGACCCTGTGATCCCCTTCCCTAGAGCGCTTCACATGGGGAAGGGGAAGAAAATAGAAAATACAAAAAAGAGGCAGCAGGAAGAGTTCCGCCAGCAAATGATCGACCGCTTCCACATTCAGCTGACTCTTCAGGAGGCTTTGCAGCACATCCCTCTACTCCAGATATCACTCAGAGACAGGATCACAGTTAGGAGAAAGAGGAGGAACCACCAGTCCGAGATCCATGTGCTGACCAGAGCCACGTGTTTCGCGATTCAGAACCGTCTGCCGGCCAAGAAACCAGATTCAGGAGCCCCATATGTCAGATGCCATATCAGAGAGCAGAGGTTCGACCGTACTCTATTAGACAACGATTCATCGATCAACCTACTTCTGGCAGCCCTTCTCGACCGCTTCGAGTTGGGCACTCTACGACAGAGTAGGACAGTCCTTCAGTTTGCTGATCGATATGTCAAGAGGCCGAAGGGGTTGCTGAGGGACGTTGTCGTCACGATTCAGGGCCTGCAATTCCCCATGGACTTTGTAGTGTTGGACATGGAGATCCCTGAGTCGGTGACCGATACCCCCATCATTCTCGGTCGCCCATTCTTGGCCACAGCCAAGACAGTGACCGACCATGATAGCGGGAAGGTATACTTTCGCGTCGAGGGTGAAACTATACAAATAGAGACGGTCGAGGACATCAGAGTCAGAGATTCAGCATGCTCAGAGACTACTTACGATAAAGAACAGATGACAGATGCCGGGCTAGACATCCACCAAGACTGCGACTTCATGATCACAGATGACGAGACAGTGTGGGTAGATCCAGTCGCACAGGCTATCCTCTCACCTTCAGAGTCCGCTGATGCAGAGATGCCAACAGAGGAGAGCTTGGAGAGTGCATTCCTGGTCCAGGATACTTTCCAGTCGGTAGAGCCGGTTCTTGACCGTGAGACAGAGTTTTGTGATGATGATACAGATCCCCCGGAGTCAGATGTTGGCTGGGCAGAGTTTGATGATTTTATACCAGATCTGACTTCCACTGAGCCTGCAGATAGGGAGGATGTAGATGTCATGCAGAGAAGAGACAGTCCAGCAGAGCAGAATTCTCCAGATTCAGATTGTGAGCGAGAGTTTCAGTTCTCCCATGCGGATTTGGTAGCGTTCACTCAGATTTTTCAGAGGCCAGATCCACCAGCACCCAGTTGTCCAGAGCTGAAGCCACTTCCTGCATCGTTGAAGTATAGGTTCCTTGTGGGTGAGCATGAGATGTACCCAGTCATTATCTCCGTCGATTTGACTGGAGAGCAGGAATCTCGTCTGATAGGGGTTCTTGAAAAGAACCGCAAGGTGATAGGATGGAGCGTAGCTGATCTCCAGGGGATAAGTCTGGCCCTGTGCTCCCACCATATCTATCTCGAGGATGAGGCGAAGCCGTCGCATGAGTTCCAGCAGCGACTGAACCCGAATCTGAGAGAGGTTGTCATGAAGGAGATTTCAAAATGATGGAGCGTCGATTTTATCTACCCCATCCCCGACTCCAAGTGGGTCAGTCCGTTGCATGTGGTGCCCAAGAAGACGGGCATCACTACAGTTGTCCGCGAGTATGGAGAGGAGATCGCTACCCGGGTACCCACTTCTTGGCGGGTCTACGTGGATTATAGACGACTCAACCAGGCCACCAAAAAGGATCATTTTCCCCTGCCCTTTATAGATCAGATCATTTAGAGACTGGCGGGAAAGATCCATTACTGTTTTCTGGATGGGTACTCCGGCTACAACCAGGTGGCCATCGCTCCCGAGGACCAGGACAAGACTACCTTCACATGTCCCTTCGGCACAAACGCCTTCAGACGCATTCCATTTGGGCTATGCAACGCCCCTACGACTTTTCAGAGATGCATGCTGTCTATCTTTTCGAACATGGTGGGGGAGTGCTTGGAGGTCCTCATGGATGATTTCTCGGTCTACGACGACGGATTCGACTCCTATCTTGACTGCCTAGACCGAGTCCGGTTCACCTTGTGCTGTCTTGGGAGAAGAGTCACTTCATGGTGACTCAGGGGACGGTGCTTGGCCTTATCATCTCCAACAGGGGCATGGAGGTTAATCCGGCCAAGGTAGATGTCATTAGAAAACTCGTACCGCCGTCCAACTTACGGTAGTTACGGTCTTTTCTGGGGCACGTCAGTTTCTACTGGCACTTCATTCATGATTTCAGTAGGATTGCCCGACCGTTGACTGATCTGCTTACGAAAGTACCGAGTTCCTTGTCGATGACAAGTGTCTTTTGTCGTTTGAGACTCTCAAGAGATGTGTTGTTGAGGCTCCTGTTCTCCAGCCGCCCGATTGGTCTCTCCCATTCGAGATCATGACGGATGCCTCCTATTTTTCTGTAGGGGCCATGCTGGGACAGAGGAGGGATGGAGTCCCATTTGCCATTCACTATTCTAGCCGTACATTGGATGCCGCACAGCGGAACTACACAGTCACTGAGAAGGAGATGCTAGCCGTAGTTTTTGCCCTAGATAAGTTTAGATCTTACATCATCAGATCTAGAGTGAACTTATACACTGATCATACCGCCATCAGGTACCTCATGGCAAAGAAGGATGCCAAAGCCAGATTGACTAGATGGATCCTTCTACTCCAGGAGTTTGACACAGAGATTAAGGATAAGCCTGGAGTCAAGAATGTGGTGGCGGATCATCTCTCCCGATTAGAGCATCTTGAGGATTCTGAGCAGACTGAGCCTATTTGTGAGACCTTCCCAGATGAGGTGATCCTTGCTATCGTCTCTCTCCCGTGGTATGCCGATATTGTGAACTTTCTTGTTGCTAAGAAAGTTCCACAGGATTGGCCCAGGCAGAGACTTGAGACCTTCCTCGTGAAGGCCAAGTCCTACCACTAGGAGGATCCCATCCTTTACCATGAAGGAGGGGATAGCGTCTGGCGTAGGTGCATTCCTCAGGAGGAGCACCATAGCGTCCTCACTTACTGCCACAAGCTTGAGGTAGGAGGACATCACTCTGGGAGGAGAATTGCACAGAAAGTGCTCCAATCCGGCCTATGGTGGCCTACCCTCTTCAAGGACTCTGATGAGTTCGTGAAGAGGTGTACTGACTGTCAGAGGATGGGCACTTGTGGACAGCGTGATATGATGCCGATGCAGCCCATTCACTTCTGTGAGGTTTTTGATGCACGGGGCATCGATTTCATGGGTCCATTCCCTAAGAGTCAGGGATTCGAGTACATTCTGTTGGCCATGGATTATGTGAGTCGTTGAGTTGAGGCCATCCCCGCCCGAACCGCAGATGCTAGGACTGTTTGCAGGTTTTTGAGGAAGCATATCATTTCATGGTTCGGGGTACCTCTTGTGTTGATATCTGACGGGGGGTCTCATTTCGTCAACGACCAGGTGAAGGCCCTTGCTAGCGAGTTCGGCATAGACCATCGACTAGCCACTCCATACCATCCTCAGACGAATGGTCTTGCCGAAGTGTCGAACAGGGAGATCAAGACTATATTGCAGAAAGTCGTCCGCCCTGACCGAAAGGATTGGTCACAGCTTTTGGACTCGGTCTTGTGGGCATATAGGACGTCTTTCAAGACACCTTTGGGCACATCCCCCTTTCGCCTCGTTTATGGCAAGCCGTGCCATTTACCTGTTGAGTTGAGGCATAGGTCACTTTGGGCTGTCACTGATATACTTTTGGATCCAGATAGTACAGGAGATCAGAGGAGGGCAGTGTTAGCAGCCTTGGAGGAGCTTCATGATACCGCCTTCTCAAACAGCCTACAGTACAAGGAGAGAGTGAAGGAATGGCATGACTCTCATATCAGCCACAAGCATTTTGAGCCTGGACAGAGAGTATGGTTGTTTGATGCTAGGCTTCGTCTATTTCCAGGGAAGCTACAGAGCAAATGGAAGGGACCGTATTTAGTGAGAAAGGTACACGACAATGGGAGTATTGACATATCTGAGTTGTCTTCTGAGAGTACCTTTCGAGTGAACGGCCAGCGGCTCAAGCCATTTCTAGATCATGAGCCGTGGGTCGTTGATGTTGCCCCTATTCACTTTGCGTGAGATGTGGTCTCTTGACTCACATCTATTGCATCTCACGCCTGATTATCACTGTTCTTCCGACTTGTATAGATCCAGCTGTCCATATCATTCCATTCTTTAGTCCCACATCCCTTTCCTCATCTTCTGATTATGTTATACTTAGGGTGTACTTTACCCTAAGTATAGGGAGGATGTAGGACTCTCGGGTATTTCTTTTGATTCATTTTACCCATGTTTTTGCTGCCTATACTTAGGGATATTTTACCCTAAGTATAGGTGGGGTAGACCCTGTACATTCTTCACTCGGTTCTCCCTTTGTGTACAGCCAGCTATACTTAGGATTAGTTGATCCTAAGTATAGGGGGAAAAGTCGAGACCCTCTTGATTTCTATTCTTTTATTTGTCTTTGTATATAGCCTTCCTTTTCACCTCCCTATACTAAGCACGAGTTATGTCTTCTTCATCGCTCTTGACTCTGAGGACATCGTTCGAGCTAAGTATAGGGGGGTGTATATATTTCATATATACTTTAGCCATAACTCGTACTTTGTGTGAGTGTGTAAATAAATAAAAATGGCTAAAACCCCAAAAATCCATAAAAATAAAAAAATTTTCTTGTAAATAAACATTCTTTTATTTGCACATACATAGCTATTGTACAAATTATTTTTGTAAAAATGTTTTCAAAAATTTTTTGTAAATAATGTGTAAATATGTGTATATCAAAATTATGTATATAGTACAAAATTTTTTCAAAATGTTTTGAAAATCAAAATTTTGCAAAAAACTTATGTACATTTGTGTAAATATTTTGCAAAACTTGCATTCATGCACACATTCATGATTTCAAAACATTTTTCAAAAATTTTGCAAGTGTGTAAATATTGTGTAAATAGCATCCTTGTATATATTTGTATAGTTTTTCCTGGATTATAGTTGACATTTAAACTAGCCTGGAATCAAATTGGGAAATGGAGCTTGATTAAGATCATAATCCACCTAATTATAAGAGGAACCTTATAGGGCTTAGGGTTAAGGCTTTTCAGGTCCATGGTGACTTAATTCTTTGAGTCCACTAGGCTATGATCACATGTCATCTCAATGAGCCTAAGTAGAGCACTTAACAACACACACATGACTCATATAGACAATGGCTTGACTTGGACCCGCACTTTACACCGAGCTCTCTACGGAGGAGGTGGTGAGGAGGCAGTCTTCCTTGACTTGGGGTAGCATATGAGGGTAGTACTTCTAGGCGGAACCTCTCTTCTTCTTTTAGTGAAGGAAGTGCGTCTCAACTTGGTTTGGTTGCCATGATGTCTAACGACAGGAGTTGTGGGTTGCAATAATGCTTCAAAAGAGGGATAGTCTACAGGCTCAAGAGGAAAAACTCCTTATGTACATATGCTACACCATGTAAATATGTTGTATAGATGCACTTAAAAAAATGCAAAAAGAAAATAACTCCAAAAAAGTGGTGGGACTGATAGAAAATGATAATCCCACCGGAGTATGTATATAGTGCAAATAAGCAAAGCTTGAGACTCATGTTCCATCTTATGTAGCTTGCAGCAGGGAGACTTAGCTACACTGGTTGAGCTCCCAAGGATACATGGCTACACTGGCCATGGTCCATTCTCTTCTTCCCCCTCTTCTTGAGTCGGTTGAACTTGAACTTAGAAGGGAATACCCCGCTCCTCGAAGAAAGAGTGGCCAGACTAAGGTCATAGAGTTACCTTGTTGGGGAGGGTTGTCAAGTTGCTACTTCTGAGGTGGAGAGCTACATCTCACTTACACTGTGCAAGGAAAGATTCATAGTCTTCAGGGTTTGTGTATGTAGACTTGTTCTAATCTGGATTGTTGAGGAGTCTTGACTATAGATTAGTGGATCTTAGAGGTTGTTGAGTTTTAAACCTAAGTTTAAATAAGGTTCCGACACATTAATAATCCAAAGATCTGATCGAGCTCCATATTTCAATTTAATGAAGGCAAGTTTAATATTCAGCATTAATCCATGCAATTTCTCCTCTATTTCTTTTTCTTTCTCTTTTTCACTTCTTTTTCAAATAAGTGTTTGCTAAAGGACTAGCAAAGTTAAGTATAGGTGGGTGATGAATACCCATTCATCCCTCTTTATTCTTTTATTTTAGCTACAAAACCTATGCAAAATACATGTAGATAGTTGGTAAATAACAATAATTATCATTCAGCATGCATTGTGTAAATATGCAGTTTTAGCATGTTTTTGTGCATAAATAAAAGAATAAAGAAATAAAAGAAAAAGAGGGAGATATTTAGAATAAATATTGAGCGACCTAATCCCAAGGGAGGGCTCAGCATGGGCCTGACCGCAAAAAGAACCCAAGTAGAGAGAGATAGGGAAGCTCATGTGTATATATACCTATAAATAAATAAAAACTATTTTCCTCTTATTCAAAATAAAATTGGGTGTATATTTATTTGTAAATATAAAATCAAAATAAAAATGGGAAAAATAAAAGCAAAATAAAAAGAGATAAAATTCTTTCTCCATTGTCTATACACACCATGTACATAAAACTACTTATATATTTATTTTCCCTTATAAATAAATAAATAAATAAAAATTCCATAAAAATATGTACATATTCCTTATCCCGTGGTGTAAATAAATAAAATAAAAATCACAAAAATAAAAATAAAATAAAAAGAAATAAAATAAAAATAATAATCAATATTGTATATATACCATGTATATATATAAATAAAATTATTTATTTAACCATTGTAAATAATTAATAAAAATAAAATAAAAATACCATATTATTCCAAATTTTATTTTATAAATAAATAAAATATAAAATTGGAATAAATTGTATAAAAATAAATAATTAAAAATCAAAAATAAAAAAATATATTATATATACCTATATATAATAATACTATATTGTACATACATTATTTTTATTTCAAAAAAATAAATAAAAATCACTAAAAAATAGTTTAAAAATAAAGAAACATTTTTCATGTTAACTTTTCAAAATTCGACCATTTACTATTTTTTATTTTATTTTCAAATATTTAATAAATGGCGCGCTCTGATTGGTCCACGGGGGATGTTGACCCCCGGTCAACTCCCCCCCTGGACCTTGGCCCCGCGGATCTTGCGTCTGACCCGATATTCGCCGAATTATCCAGACGCGATCCGACCATCAAATCCTTAAACCCCGGTTCCTAATCCTTCCTCTTGCATCCGAGATCCACGCCCGGCGTTTTGCCTTGGGATCCGAGCTCTGATATGCTCGCCCGACCCTCATCTTGCCGGACCCCTAGCACTATTTAGCTCCTGCTCCGCCGCACTTTCCCAGCCATCTTTGGCGTCGCTTCTTCCACCCAGGACCTCCACCCGATACCCTAGAGTGACAGCTAGCTGTCGGTGTGTTGCAGAGAGGAGGAGGAGCCTCCCGTCACTGATCCGACGTCTTCTTGCCGCCGTGCACCGTCCAGAGCAACGCCCGAGCCTCGGGCCTCCGATGACCCTCAAGGCGACGACCAGAGCTACCTCAGCTCATCCCCAGTCGATACCCTCCATCAGGTAACCTTAATTCTTCCTATCTTGCTCGAATTTTTGATTAGCCCCAAATCCCTCCTTCGTCGTCGTTCATCGAATACTCCCGCTCCGATCATCCATTCCATCGCCCTGCTCGACCGTCATCTCCGCCATACTCCTACTCACGTTCTACATCTATCCATCCAACCCAGTTCGCCCCGGAACTGGGAGTTCACCCTCCTCGGCCGTCGCATCGCCGGAGGGTGCCGCCCCAACGCATCTCCGCCCGCATTTCACCCCTCACAGGGTCGAGGCATTTTGCCTCGACCCAGATTTTTGGCTGTGGGTTTTGCAGATCGAGAAGAGGCCCATCTGAGGGTCTGAGCGTTCAGCACAGCAACTCCAGCCTCCACCGTCGTCGGGCCATTCCGGTGGTCGCTAACCTCATCGGAGGCATCCACTAGCTGCGGACCATCGAGGCGAAGCTCTTGGACATCTCAGCAGCAGCAGAGGACGACCCTAGAGAGAGCATTGGGCCGGCGAAAGTCGCCGGCGACCTGTTCTTGGTGCTTCCTCCGTCATCGTCAGATCGAGCCCTCCTCGCCCAGTTTTGATCTTGAGCGTCCACGTGCGAGGAGCCAGTCACCGTAGATCTACCAGAGGCTCAATCGTGACCCTTGATTCATCGAGGAGTGCCCTTGATCCACGAGCGTCTGATCAGCCACGTGGATACCCCTCAGCCATCAGATCCGAGCCAACGCCCTTCACATAGGAGCAGCGCCCCGCAGCCGTTGGATATCACACGTGGCGCGCCTCCAGCCCTCGGATAATAAGGGGTAAATTTCACTTAGGCCCCCTCCTGTTTTGCTTTTATCAATTAGTCTTGTAATTAGTTTAAGTAGTTGTTTTAATTTGTAAAAATTGCACATAGGACCTGGACCTTTATTATATTTGCATTTTCATCCATGTGTATGTGAGACACGTGCGTCGTCACGTGATTTTTGGTGAATTTGCATTATCTGGGCTTGTAGTTTCTACGTGTTAATGAATGAAATATAGTTTTTGATATTTGCATCCATACCCTATGCGTGGTTGTAATCAACATGTGTTGAATTGTTTGGGTATTTTGCAATTTCTTCCCTAGACTTTTAGCACCTATTGCTAATAAGTCTCTAGAAGTAATTTTTATTGCATATAGGTCCCTCTTTGCCCAGACCATGTGCAGCGCGCGTGGGGTTTTGGAAATTTTTGCACGAGGGACCCCCAGCTTCTGGATTTGTTACTTTTTGGCCCATGGACTATATTTTCATTGCGAACAGGTCCCTGTGCATTGTGTGTGTGTGTGTTTTTGATTTAAATAAAATATCAAAATTAACCCAAATCATGTGAAAATTGGACACGTGGCTCCTGCCACTGTGTAAAATTTTCACTAATTTTTGGGTATATTTTTGTGCATTTTTAGTATTTTTAAAAATTCAAAAACCTATGTTTTTCCATCTGTCCAGATTAAAAATTCAAATATAAAAACTCTTTTAAAAATTCTAAAAAAAATCCAATTTTGTTTATTTTTGTGTTTGATTTTCTGTCCATTTTTGGCTATTTTTGGATTTATAAAAAGCTTAAAAATTTAAAAAAACCCTCAAAAACTCATAAAAGTTCTAAAACATTATAGAAAATTCAAAAATTCATAAACTTTTCTTCTGAATTTTCCTTTTTCTTTATACTTTCCAGAAAAATACTCCAGGCTCTTTTAGGACCATTTTATATTTTAATTTGGTCCTCCAAGCCAGATTGGACAGGTTGCTTTTATTTTTGCCTTCTTTTATTTTTATAAAATTCCATTAAAATTATAAAATATTAAAAAATTCACCAAATACAGTAAAAAAATCCATAAAATATAAAAATATTTTTTTGAAGTTTTTGGACCATTTTTGAGTATTCAAATAATTTGTTAAAGTTGCTTGTTTTTGTTGTTTTCTCACTTTTCTTCATTATTAAAAATTCAAAAAAAATATAAATATTAAAAACCACCAAAAAATATTTATTTTATTTTTTTTTCTTTTCTGACTACTTCGTAGGCTGCGAGGCCAACTCATGCTCCTCGAGACCGACCGTGGGAGCTATACCAGGCTAAATCACCTAGCTAGGACCACAATTTTGATTTTCATTGTTTTTCTCTCTTTATTTGGTGGTCCGATTTTGTTTCTTGATCGAGCTCTGAGTCCCGAGTGACTGAGGTCGCAACGACCTTAGTGATTCCTTTACCTTAGTCTATCGAGCGGCTCTCATCAATGTTCAATTACTATTTTCAATGATAAAGAGAGTCCTAAAGTCGATTATAAGATACTTTGATGCACTTGTAGCTAAAGATGCGTTATTTTTGGATTATAAGATACTTTGATGCACTTGTAGCTAAGGATGATGTCAATGCTTATAAACTAAACAGACTTCATATCAAAATACTGTCATATTCCCTAACAGATGTGTTGTAGATAACATCTCGAGACTGTGACCTGTTCTAAACATAACAAGCATTAGATCACACCGACCAAAATTCCAACTGCTAACATGGACCTTCATAGAGTGATTGTTATGAACATTCTCGAAGAGATGTTCACGTACCATTAACCTCCATATGTTTGATCCAAGGTGGAAAACAATATGTACCTATGAATAATGCAGTATAGATATCACAATTTGGTGGTATGGGTAGATGCTCCTATAAGAACATATGTCCCTAAGGATCTATCCATATAGATTTTACAATTGCTTGAGTCGCATGTGATAAGGTTTCATCAAGGTTACAAACTAAATTTGTTATAGGTTTCTTGTCTACAGGACAACTTATATAATATACATATGCACAAATGGTGAAACCCAGAGATTCCTGACTGAGGAAATCATAATGTATATGTGTAGCATTATAACAACATCCTAGATTGACCCATGAACTAATCTACTTTGCTACCTACACGAGCAATGTCTACGCGATTCACAGTGATAGGTAATAGCTTCCCGATAACCCCTATATATTATATAGCATTGATATTTTCTGAGAATCCATCTTTTAAAATATTAAAACGCTTCTCTCAAAGTCAACAAATGATTTCTCAAGATTTTTACGAATAAGAAATCATCAATCAATCGATCATTATGTATAGTCTACTATTCATACAATCTATTTTATATTATAGGATGTTATGACAAATGATCAGAAAACACCCCTCCTTTGATGTCTCAACTGGAACTGGTACAATTGAGACATGATTCTTGGTATAAGTACCATATAAAACAAAATGATAAAGACTAGCTAGATCCATATCCAAAGCATTAGATGGTAATCTTATGATTTTAGAAATAATAACATGTGACCACAAAGACCGATCATCTCCTTAAATTAATCTTTTAGGTATACTCTACTATTTATTCATATCACCAAAAATAGGTAGTGACAAAATACCTAAATTTATAAAGTCAACCATTGAAGAGATTGAGAAATGATGGGGTAGATGAATAAGTAAAATCAAAGATGAATCAGTTATATCAATAAGATCGACGATCAAAAAAACTGGATCTGTACAATCAACCACAGAAAGGATTAAGAAAGGATGAGGGATCAAGTCATTAATGACTGATAATTAAGAGTGCCAGTCACGGTGACCTTTACACCTGACTGTGCGAGGGTGCGGTGACCCTCAGCTGGGCGGGAGATTGGGAAGCCCAGTTAGGGCAGCAGGCTGCTTAGTGCGCGGGTCTAGGATCCCAGTCTTTTTCTCGGTTTTTTTTCGCGAGCGCTCGCAGTTTTTATGCCTCTCTGGGATCCACAGGTTTTCTTTTAAAGACCAGTTCCGCTAACCTTGTTCTTCGGGGTACCTAGGCTGGAGGACCCTTGGTTTAAGTTTTTCGAGCTCGTTAGCCCGTACCGTTGGGCCGGTTTTCTTTTAGAGTGACTTTTCCGGAGAGTCTCTCTACCCGTCTCAGTGGCATAGTTTTCGAGTAGACCTGTCCCTCTACTGGACCGCTCTTCCACTTAGAGGGCGAGACGGAAGAGCCTCTTTTGTAGGCTACTTCACTGCTTGAGTTTTTATTTACTTTTCGCCAACAGACTTGGCGATGCTACATCAAATCATCCATGTATACATCTGAATCCTATATGGCTACAATCTGAATTAGTTACATTTGAGATTGGATTGAGTCACAAAGAGTTTGGCTAAAGTTGAGATTAATTACAGTTGAGTTGGTTGTAGTTGAGCTTAGTTTACATTAAGCTAGTTATTGTTCCGCCAGTACTTCCTAATGAAGAGAAAAGATCAATTTATGATATCATCCTGATCAGACTACGAGCTACTACTACAATTGATTGAATTAGCTAGTGACGTGTTGGGAACTTAGTTAGGATGCATTTTACTCCACCGCATGCCTACGAAGGCACCCAAACTCTAAAGCTTCCTTACTGCCTTAGAGTCACATTGTGAGGTCTTATCTAGACCAAGACCACAGACTATCCACTAAGCTTAAGAAATTCAATATGAAAAGAATCAAAACATCAGACTCATCATCTACACTTACTATGGTCTATCCTCATGACTCACAAACATCAAAAAGAGACCTGAATCATCTTGACCATGTCAATCATTAAATACTCAAGATATCATGATCATTTCAATCATAATAGCCATTGAATAAATCATTGGAACAGAAATTGATGGGGAAGAACGGAAATCATATTACAGTTTTATACTGGAGTCACATCTTAGAATCATAATATGAGGTCACACTCAGATCAAGATCCCAGATTATCCACGAAATCTGATTGATTGGATAAAGACCAAGAACAAAAACTCAACATCCACATCTCAAGATCCATTAAACATGATAAAGGTGACAGTTTCAATATGGATCCTATAATCTTTGTATAAAAATGATTAATATGGGTAATTAATGTAGGATGAGTAGAATGGGGTTTTACATACCAAACAACTTGAAAGCCCGTTTCATTGCAAGTATCTTTAACTTTTGATTGTCAAGCTCAATTTACTTGCTTTCTTTTGGAGCCACTAAATTTCCTATTATTTCTAATTAATAAGATTTACTCAACATTTGTTGATTTTCTTTCTCCCTATTGCATGGATTGCAGGCATAATACCTGCATCGTGGTATGGGAAGAGTTGAACGTCAGTTTCTGCAGTAAAATATATCAGGTATGTATGCTATAGTTTGTTTCAAGGTATCATATAATGCTTTTATTTCTCTTCTGATACAATTGGGATTTCATTTCAGTTGTTACATGTTAACTGTTATAGAAATTTATGCAATATAATTGTGACATACTGCAGTTCTGCAGTTTATTGGCTAATTTATTAATGTCATTCATAGATGCGAAAAATTTTCCCTAATTTCCAGTTTCTCTAATGCGATCTTTAGCGAGTATAATACTACGAGTAATATGTAAACATGTATTACAGATCCGAGAAGGAACGGGCCTCACATCGACTCTCTAATGGTGGTTTTTACCCAGGCCGTAGATTGTAATCTGACGGGTCTAATGAGTTGTCGCCCTATGGTGGAAATGAGGCTCCACCTCAATTCAAGTTTTTCATATATATATATATATATATATATATATATATATGAGAAAAATGGGGATGCCCCCTAGGGGCAGCAAACATGGCTGCCCCCATCCCATTTTTTTGCAGTTTTTTTTATTTTTTGGAAAAATATCATAATATATATTCATCCATATATCCCTCCTATATGTCATTCGAATTTCGTCAGAAACAGAGACTCTGACGGCCTCCATCCAGATGTCATTTTTTTAACGGTCGCATGATTTTTTAAATCGACTCTGTCTGGATGGAGGCCGTAGGAGTCTCTGTTTCTGACGAAATTCGAGTGACATATAGGAGGGATATAGGGATGAATATACATGGCGATATTTTTTCAAAAAAATAAAAAAAATGACGAAAAATGGGGCGGGAGTCATGTTTGCTGCCCCAGGGGGCAGCCCCATCAACCGCTATATATATAGGGGGAGGGATCCAACTCCATGGAGTAGGTAACTTACCTACTCCATTCTCCTTTTTTTCACTTCTTTTTAATTTTTTTGAAAAATGCTTCTATGGATTTTCATAACTAAATCATTCTAATATGTCATTCAAATTTATCAGAAACGGAGACTCATATGCCCTCCATCCAGAATAGGTCGATTACAACAAATATAAGACCGTTAAAATTACATGTTCTGGATGAAGGGTATATGAGTCTCCGTTTCTGACAAAATTTGAATGACATATTAGATGGACATAGTTATGAAAATCCATTCAAGTATTTTTTAAAAAAATAATACTAATAAGTGAGGAAAAAAGAGAGTAGAGTAGGTAAGTTACCTACTCCATGGAGTAGGATCCCTTTCCTCACACACACACACGAGATGGGATTTTGTGAGATGGTGAGATGGGAAATTCTGTACCACTAGTTTCAACTAGGAGAGAGAAAATCAAGAAGAGAGAAGACAGAATCTAGTGTGCTAGAATTTCCCATCTCATAAAAATCACATCTCACAAGATCGCCCCCTCTATATATATGAGATAACTGGGGCTGCACCTAGGGGGAGCTAACTTAGCTCCCCCTCCCCCCCGCCTCATTTTCTGCATTTTTTATTTTTTTTGAATATTTCTGTGAATATTCATCACTATATCCCTAATTATGTCATTCAAATTTTGTGTGAAACAGAGACTCCTACGTCCTCTATCCAGGCAGTCATTTTTAACGGTCCAGGATTTTTAAATCGACCCTATCTAGATGGAGGTCGTAGAGTCTCTGTTTTGCATGAAATTTGAATGACATAATATATGGATATAATAATAAATTACATGGTTTTTATTTTTCAAAAAAATAAAAAAATACATGAAAAATAAGACGGAGGGAGGTAAGTTAGCTCCCCCCAAGGGGCATACACATTTTACCTCCATATATATTATATATATATATCTATATATATATATATATGGGGGCGATCCCGTGAGAGCCAAAATTGGTGAGAGCATGAGAGGAGGATTCTGGACCACAAGATTCTGTCTTCTCTCTCCTGGTTGAATCTTGTGGTCCAGAATCACTCATCTCATGTTCTCACCAATTTTGGCTCTCACAGGATCACCCCCTCTATGTGTGTGTTTGTGTGTGTGTGTGTGTGTGTGTGTGTGTGTGTGTGTGTGAGGAAAGGGATCCTACTCGAAGGAGTAGGTAACTTACCCACTCCATTTTCATTTTTTCAACTTTTTTAATTTTTGGAAAATGCTTCCATGGAGGTCTAGAACCTGTGAGAGTCAAAACCTGTAAGAGCATGAGAGCAGTGATTCTGGACCACTAGATTCATCAAGAGGTGTCAGGGCTGGAACTTTTTTGGAAAAAACCCAGTATCATTTTCATCCTTCCATTATTACCAATTCATTGCCAAATTGAATGGGATTTAATATCTCATCAATTCTCTCATTGGTATCCATAAAATTCCAATATCCCCACATTCCCAACGTCACTTGCATACATATATATATATATATATATATATATATATATAGGGGGCCCTTCCAATGAGGTGCACCTTTCCTGAAATTCAGAAAGCCACTACTAAATTTGTAAATTGTGTCACAATTTTGTAAATTTAAACTTCATATTGTAAAATAATGACGATCATATAGTTTTGTAAAATATATCATCTACATTGTAACAAACATTTTTTGTCAAATATACTAATATTTTTTAAAATCTTTTGTGATATACATATTATGTTAATATTTATTATTATATTTATGGAGTTAGAAATTGTAAAATAAATTTGAAAAATGCTTAAATGAGTGTGGCTTTCCATGCTCCAGGAAAGGTGCACCTTATTGGAATTTTCCCTATATATATATATATATATGAGGAGGGAGGGAGAGAGTTAGAGAGAGAGAAAGATCTCAACGAGAGAATCAACCTTGTCGCAAGAGAAGGCATCGTCGAATCAAAGAAAAGGGGGAGTACGGATATGTGATCAGAAGGGGGCACAATGACCACGACACGGAGAATTACTCATTTGACCTAAGGTATGTATCGATCTAGGATTTCGTATGAACAATGTTTACAACCGAAATAGATCTCTAAATGTATGTGTCAGTTCAAAATTTAACATGTATACGTAAGACTTGCTTTGAGAAAAAGAAATCAATGTGCACGTATTGGATTCTAAAGATGCTACATATAGATAAGGAGCCTATTCGAGATAAGACCTTTGGACGTGTATGTCAAACAATAGTTACTGTACTATGTGATAATATCCCACATTGGAAAGAATAGCTTAAATTTTGAGTACCAAATAGTCAACGCTATTCTATTAGTTTCTCAAACCACGGTTCATCATTATTATTTTTGTGCATTTAATCCCATACATTTTCAATAATCAAAACTTGAATAATTAATGCATTAATCAGACTTTGTGATAGTGATTAAGCATTACGAATAATGAGGATTATTGATGGATAGCCGAATAAATAGACTTAGATTTTTTGTATTATTTTTTATTTTATTGTTGCATAGGTAAGATTTGTTGATTGTGAAGTATGATTAGATTGAACAAAAAGGGTATCAGCCTTAGACCTTATATTTATTCTCTAAATCACTTAAATTATTTATGATAAAGTGAAGATATTCCTCTTATATATATATTTCAAAGAGACATTCCTAAAATCATTATAGCTGGACATCACCCTAAAGAAACTATGATTAAAATATCTTCCACAATTATAGTCTTAATTATTCCATTATTGAATTACATATTTCCATACATTATTCTATATAAGTCCATGAACTACTACCACATAAAACACTTTAAAATTGCCAATCACATCTAGTAGATTCCACATGTACAATATCTTAATTATATGTAATGTACAATGATACAGATAATATGATGTAATGTACAATCATATAAAATGTCAGTCCACTTTTATATATTAAGCAACTATCTTACAATGTGGTTAATATTATATGATACTTAATCTAACTAAAATACATACCCGTGATATACTTTGTATTATTAGTTCTTGCAGTAAAAGATACACGGGCTACATTCACTGGATCACTAGTTAAAAGGTTGAAATGAACTATTATGATTTAAGATAAATCTTACTCAAACATGATCGTAATATCAAAAGAGAAGAATTCTCATAATCGTAAACAAGATTAAGGCACTGACTCATAAAGAGTCGCATGGACGACCGCAAGGGGTCATGTTAGCTTAAGGGGCAACGCCGCAAGGGGCGTATGGTTGCAAGGAACCACAGAGGCAAAAGTTAAGTCCTCTATTGTTGTATCTACGTATGATAAGCGAAGCAAAGTGCTACACCTAATGGTGGGAGCTACCTCTAGAGTCCAATTATCGTAAGCCCAAGGGGCAACGCCGCAAGGGGCGTATGGTTGTAAGGAACCATAGAGACAAAAGCTATGTCCTCTATTGTTGTAGCTACGAACGATAAGCGGAGCTAAGTGCTACACCTAATGGTGGGAGCTACCTCTAGAGTCCAATTATCGTAGGCCCAAGGGACGACGCCACAAGGGACGTATGGTTGCAAGGAACCACAGAGGCAAAAGCTAAGTCCTCTACTGTTATAACTATACTGTAATGTCATGCCATGGACTGCAAGTGCCAGCGGTTGAAAACATATAACAAGATACACACATTAAAATTATGCAAATAAACAAATATGCAAGGAAATGATGTATAAAGATAAATCATTACAAGTTATGAAAGATATGATTTATAAATGTAGACCATTAAATGTTATGCAAGAAAATGTTTTAATCAAAGGTAAACCATTATATGTTATTCGAGAAAATTGTTTAATTAAACACAAATCACTGTATATTATGAGAGAAATGTTTTTTAGAATAATAAGCCATCACAAGTCTTGCAAAAGCTATTTAAGAGGTTAACACGAAAGAATGATCGAAATAATAAAGATGACACATGCATGTTATGAACTTCATTAAACATACCCCTTATGTTGAAAAATGACAGCTTATGTATTTTTATGTAAATTGCATATGCATGATCCTACTCATTAAATAAACCATTATGCAACTTGTTAGTGAACGACTTAGACATGCATGGGACATCTAGGCATGCAATGCTTTTTTCATGAGTACTCAAGTTCATGAAGTATAACATGGACCCGATACATACTGAGCATTAGGCTCATGCAAATTTGTGTTTATTTATTTTAGGTGAAGAACAAGTTTGACCAAGTACTCAAGTTCCTGCATCAGACTCAACAAGAACTTAACGTGGTATGGGTAATATATGGTTATGATGGATGTCTATATGCCCACTAGAATAGGGAGACTTGTTGAGAAATTATTTAGTTTTTTTCTTTTACAAGTATACCATTATTTGTGATGTAATGAAGGAACTCTTATTTAAATTGTATTTGTTTGGATCATTTTGAGAATGATTTTTGTTGTTCATTGATTACCATGCATGATTCGGTAATGGTTCGATCGTGCAAATTTAAGTGGCATGCTTCCGCCGGTCTGCGCAATACGTTCAGTTACAAATGATATCAAAGCTAGAGTTCCTCTGAGCATAGGATATCCATGATCAATAGCGATCCAAGACCTAGGTACTTTGAGAAAAAAATAGTATTAGAAGTAGCTATTCGACCACTTAATTCTCTAACTTAGATGTCCCATCGTCATGGAGTTAAGGAGAATAGAGAACATGAATTGTGAGATTACTTATCTTGGTAACATAGTGATGATTATTAAAGTGGATGACTCAATAATAAAAGTATCATGGATAGATCTTTAGTTATTGTATTCATCCCGATGATATTTATTCACAATAATTATTTTCTCTTTAAGTGGGAATAAGATAGGGAGATAGTTAAGCATTGTATACATGAGATAGATGAGTCTTTTGATGCTACAAATTATCTTGAGGAGGATAAATATTTTTTTTGATATTTTGTCTAAAAGATATAGCTAAGGAGTGATTGAGTGAATGCAAGATAAGTCACTTTTCTAAGTTGTATTCCTTTAAATGTAGTGATTTTATCGAACTCTCGTGCTCTTGAGAATGCTGAGAATGTTAAGAGAACATGACTCTTAAATCTTTGATGTTGTTGTAAGATCATTAAATAGTGTGTAATAATGTTATGGAGTAGAGAAGAATGAGAATTAGATATGTGCAAATGAGAAGAAAGTGAAATATTGGCTAAGTATTACACACCATACCCAATTATTACTTAGTACTTAATCTTCTTAGTTTCATCATGATAGTTGGATGTTGCTGATTTTCTTAATATGTCTTTCCTGATGGTCATTCAGGATGATCTTTTTATAGATAAGTGGACTCTCCATCAATATTATCTTGTAAACTAGATTAATTTTAAGGAATCATGAATAAATGACACTTGTTGAGCTTAAAGAGACGGAGAATATGTTTTAGTGACAGGGGATAAGAGAGTTTTCTTGGGGACTTAATGTTCCTCCAAAACAAGAACTTTTCACTTTGTGAAAAAGGAAGGTGTCAAGGTAAATTTGAGGGATTAATGTCTACCATTTGGATGGATGATTTATTTATTTTATTATCAGAGGAAAAGATCTCTTCTAAAATAAATCGACGTATGAGTTACTAATAACACAGAATAAAGGAGGACAATTCGAAAATACCTTTCAGAATAAGATTCTACCATTGCGAATTTCAGAACTTGTCTTTTGTTCTCATTAGGACATATGTAGCTTTTGTGGAGTTTATGAATATAGCATTTTCAGAATTCCTTGATGAATTTGTGATCATAATTGTGGATGATAATGCTATATACTCTTGTGATATGGATAACCACCAAGTGCATCTCAGTATTGTATTCGAGACCCTGCTCCAACACTAGATTTAGATAATGCTCTCTAATTGTAACTTTTGGTTGGACAAAATCATCTCTCTAGTCTTGTCGTACTTAAGGATGGTATCAAAGTTGACCTAATCAAGAAGAAAGCATTATTACTTTGGAGTCAGCTATGAATGATTCATAAACTGTGAATGATTCATAAATTTCTAGGGGGACAATGTAATTATTTATTTATGGGATATTTCCTTAAATATTACAATAGCAGTGACAACCTTGTTAGAAAGCATGTGAAGATGTACATTCAGAAGAAAGTGAATAAACTTTTCAAAAATTAAATTAAAAGTTGATTATGAGTCTGATCCTGGTGATAACCATTATGCACTAGAGACTTTGTGGTTTAAATTGATATATCCAAAAAAAATAGATATGTGTTTTATGAAAATGGTATTGGTTATACATCATGCCAACTTAGATCACAAGAGAGTACCTATGATACTCATGGCATGTTTTCAGTAGTGATTATAATTTATGTAATAGATTGGTGACATTAACAATACGTTAGAAAAAATTGAGGTAATTAGGAGTAAGGTAGCACAAAAAGATGTTGATCTTTCAAAAATAATTAAAAAGTCAATGAAGGAAGAATTTGATCTTATAAATTGAGTTGATGAGGACATGAGATACACCCTTCAATTATAGAAAATCTTTCAAGATGTTATAGGTGCTCCATTGGAGTTTAATACATCATTTCATTCATAGTCCAATGATCAATTAGAAAAGATCATTCAGACACTAGAAGATATGCTGACTACATGCACCCAAGATGTCACACATAGATGTGATAGGCATCTTCCATTAGCGGAGTTCTCTTACAATAATAGCTATCATTGAGCTTCAAGATGACTTCCTATAAAGTAGTATATAGAAGAACTTATAGACCACCCTCATGTTGGACATGGAAAGAAAAATATTTTAGGAGCAGATTTTGTCTAGGCTAGTATGAAAGGTGTAGAGTTAATTAAAGAGATTGTTTGAAGCACCATGAATACTGATCACTATATAAAAGAGTCAAGTTCCCAATCTAAGAGCTTGTATTCTAAAACGAAAAAATCCCCCAGCCGAAGTTGTCATTTTGTAAGTACAACAAGCTCAGCCCCAGATACATAAGACCTTTTGAGATCTTGCAAAGGATTGACGATGTGACATATCGATTGCTTTACCACCACAATACTTGAAACTACATGATATATTCCACAAGTCCATATTGAGAAAGTGCGATCATACCCTTCACATGTGATCAAGCAAGAAGTTTCGATATTCAACCAATCTACCCTTTGAAGAGAATTTGGTATGAGTCGTTGATGGGTGAAATCGCCAGATTCCTCGAAACAAAGTTTATATGATTAAAATTGCATGATTAAATTCTTTTGGAGCATCATCGAATGAATATGAGGGCTTTTAAGAGTTAAAAAGTGAGATGTAAAGGTAAGTTGGATCTCTGATATATCCTAGCTAAGAAATTTCGAGGACGAACTTTTTTTAAGGGTAGTAGATTGTAACGGCTGGAACTTTTTTTGGAAAAATCCCATTAGCATTTTCATCCTTCCATTATTGACCAATTCATTGTCAAATTGAATTGGATTTAATATCTCACCAATTCTCTCATTGGTATCCATAAAATCCCAATATCGCCACCTTCGCAACGTCACTTGCAAATAGAGAGAGGGGGGGGAGATGAGGAGAGAGTGAGAGAGTTAGAGAGAGAGAGAGAGAGAGAAAGAAAGATCTCAACGAGAGAATCATCCTCGTCGCAAGAGAAGGCATCATCAAATCAAAGAAAGGGGGAGATGAATATGTGATCAGAAGGGGGCGCAATGACCACGACATGGAGAATTATCATTTAACCTACGGTATGTATCGATTTAGGATTTCGTATGAACAATGTTTACAACCGAAATAGATCTCTAAATGTATGTGTTGGTTCAAATTTTAACATGTATAAGTAAGACTTGCTTTGAGAAAAAGAAATCAAAGTGCACGTATTGGATTCCCAAGATGATACATATAGATATGGAGCCTATTCGTGAAGAACTTTGAACGTGTATGTCAAACAATAGTTACCGTACTATGTGATAATATCCCACATTGGAAAGAATATCTTAAAGTTTGAGTTCCAGACAGTCAACATTATTCTATGAGTTTCTCAAACCACGGTTCATTGTTATTATTTTTGTGCATTTAGTAGCCATTAGATATCATCCCATACATTTTCAATAATCAAAACCTGAATAAATAATGCATTAATCAGACTTTGTGATAGTGATTAAGAATTATGAATAATGAGGATTATTGATGGATAGCCGCATAAATAGACATAGATCTTTTGTATTATTTCTGATTTTACTATTGCATAGGTAAGATTTGTTGATTGTCAAGTATGATTAGAGTGAACAAAAAGGGTATCAACAGAAGACCTTATATTAATTCTCTAAATCACTTAAATTATTTATGATAAAGCAAGGTATTCCCCTTATATATATATATATATATATATATATATATATTTCAAAGAGACATTCCTAAAATCATCATAGCCAGACATCATCCTAAAGAAACCATGATTGATAACCTAATTGGATCAAAATATCTTCTACAATTATAGTCTTAATTATTACATTAATGAATTACATATTTCTATATATTATTCCATATACGCCCATGAACTACTACTATAGAAAACACTTTAAAATTGCCAATCACATGTGTAGATTCCACATGTACAATATCTTAATTATATGTAATGTACAATAACATGATGTAATGTACAATCATATAAAATATCAGTCCACATTTAAATGTTAAGCGACTAACTTACAATGTGGTTAGTATTATATGATACTTAATCTAACTAAAATACATACATGTGGTATACTTTGTATTATTCGTTCTTGCAGTAAAAGTTGCACGAGTTACATTCACTGGATCACTAGCTAAAAGGTTGAAATGAACTATTATGGTTTAAGATAAATCTTACTCCAACGTGATCTTTAATGTCAAAAGAGAAGAATTCTCATAATCGTAAACCAGATTAAAGCACTGACTCATAAATAGTCACATGGACGACTGCAAGGGGTCGTGTTAGCCCAAGGGGCAACGTCGCAAAGGGCATATGGTTGCAAGGAACCATAGAGGCAAAAGCCAAGTCCTCTATTGTTGTAGCTACAGATGATAAGCGGAGCTAAGTGCTACACCTAATGGTGGGAGCCACCTCTATAGTTCAATTATCGTAAGTCCAAGGGGCAACGCCGTAAGGGGCGTATGGTTGAAAGGAACCACAGAGGCAAAAGCTAAGTCCTCTATTGTTGTAGCTACGAATGATAAGCAGAGATAAGTGCTACATCTAATGGTGGGATCCACCTCTAGAGTTCAATTATCGTAGGCCCAAGGGGCAACACCGCAAGGGGCGTATGATTGTAAGGAACCACAGAGGCAAAAGCTAAGTCCTCTACTGTTATAACTATACTGTCATGTTATGCCATGGACCGCAAGTGCCAGCGGTAGAAAACGTATAACAAGATACACACATTAAAATTATGCAAATAAACAAGTATGCAAGGAAATAATTTACAAAGATAAATCATTACAAGTTATGAAAGATATGATTTATAAAGGTAGACCATTACATGTTATGCAAGAAAATGATTTAATCAAATACCATTATATGTTATTCGAGGAAATTATTTAATTAAACACAAAACACTATATATTATGAGAGAATGGTTTGAGAATAATAAGCCGTCACAAGTCTTGCAAAAGTTATTGGGATTTTATCACTTGTGCCCCTCCGAGATCTTGCAATATCAGTTATACCCCTATCTTTTTCGTAATATCAGTTGTGCCCCCGTAAACTTGGGTGTAATATCAATTGTGCCCCTGAGGTTAGTTGCCGTTTCTATCTCTCCCAAACGGACGTTTATTGCAGTTTGATGTGACATTGGCCCACTGACAACAAGAGGGTAGGAGACCATTGTATGTATATATTAATAGGGTTTGTTGGGCAGTTGGTGGGTATTAATTAATTGCAAATGAAGTCACTTGACCGTTGGAATAGAAGGGTCTATTTAAGAGCACCAAAACCCTTGGCACATTGAAGGAAAGGAGAAATCCGAAAGCTTGCTTTCATGAAATTTTTCGAGAAGGAAGTTTACATAAATTCTGTCAGGTATTTGTTTACATAGTTGTTACAATTCATGATTCTATTCACAGTTGAAGCTCCCTCCAACAGGTAACATATGCATTGCAACTCGATGGCGTCCGCTTCGCGAAGTTCGACATCATATCGTGGTGATTCTGGAGCTCAAGTAAGGTGTCATTGCGACAATCCAGCAGTTGTAAAGACATCAGGAAAACCTTGGAGTAGAGGGTTGAAGTTCTACACATGCCAGCACAAGATGTGCAACTTTTTTCAGTGGATGGAAGCTGCACACATGGATCAGTCACCAAGCACAGAAGAGATGTTAGCATTAATATCTAGTAGAATTGTGGCAGTAGATAAGCAATTAAAGGAGATAATTTTTATATTGAAGCTGATACTGATGTCTTTGTGTCTTGTTGCAGCTACATTTCTTTACATGAATAAAGATAGCTGAGTTTGGTTGCATACCTCTATTGGTTGTGTATGTGTTCTACTGGAAAACATAGCCTTGTGGTGTGTTTGTTACACACGAAATAGTAGAACATAGCAAAACATAGCTCCAAAGACATAATATTACAAAACGTAGTGGTAAAGTTGTTCTTAATTACAAGCCAGACAGTGAAGTCACGATACTACAGACATCAAAGAGTTTGGTAAATACTACAGAAATGAGTATCACTACATCAAAAAGTCACTGTATCATCACTGGATCATAAGTTTAGAGCTCTCCAAAAAGTCACTGTATCACTATCCAAAATGTATCAGTGTATCACTGTATCACTATCCAAAGATCTGTGAACGCAACCATCTATTACGCAGCAATATGCCCGTGCTTCACATCAAAAAACTCCAAGACTTCCAAGGTTCCTATAAATTAACACAAAAAAGTAGGGGAAGTCATTCACAACAATAATATAAGATGAAATTGAAGGAAAGAAGGAATTAAATATCATGAATACCTTACTCAAGTGTGCAATGAGGACCATCTGATGCAGGATCAAGCGATTGGCTTGGACGAGCACGACGCCTTGGCATGCGATCTTCTTGACGACGTTTTGTTGGTCTAGCCACCGGCCGCTTTGTTGATGCAGTTCCACTACAAAGTACCAAGTAAAGGATGTGGGAAGTGTTGGAACTTGTTTGTAATGACAGTTTAAATAGGAAATAGACATGTTAGAATATTGCAGCAGCTTGAGGGGTCTGCTGTGATTTTCTTATCAAGCACCGCCTTCTCTTCCTTGTACCTGCTCTAGTGGATTTTCTTATCTGAGCTGCAGCAGCTTGAGGGGTCTGCTGTGACTTCCCAATTCCCGATTGCGCCACATTTCTTTTGGTTGTTTCTTCTCTTCGTGCATTACGTCTTCCCGACCTTGGCGTGTCAACTCTAACTTGTGCTGACTCCCCTTGGCCTGATTGTGCCACATTTCTTTTGGGTGTTTCTTCTCTTCGTGCCTTACGTCTTCCCGACCTTGGCGTGTCAACTCTAACTTGTGTTGACTCCCCTTGGCCTGATTGTGCAACATTTCTTTTTGGTGTTTCTTCTCTTCGTGTCTTACGTCTTCCCGACCTTGGCGTGTCAACTCTATCTTGTGCTGACTCCCCTTGGCCTGATTGTGCAACATTTCTTTTTGGTGTTTCTTCTCTCGATTACAGCCGTCAATATGAAGAACCCCACCCACGAGGACTCGATCGGCTTGCGGAGCTCCTCAGCGTGATGCAGAAGAAGATTGGAGAGAAAACTTGACGTTCTCTGCGAGGGAGACGAAAGCAGCCGAAGGCACAGGTAATTTGGGGGGAAAATGCTTCGTCTAGTCTTCTACTCCCGCCACTTGCGCGGGGTTAGGACACGTGGCACCTTCTATTTTCCCGCCTACATGTTTTCCTCGGGAATCAACTGAGTTAGCACACTTGAGTCATGTCTAACCACGGTTAGACGATTCCCATTAACGGAGATGTTACGGAGGGGCACATTTGCTAACGGCCAAACTTTCGAGGGGCACAACTGATATTACGAAAAAGATAGGGGTATAACTGATATTGCAAGATCTCGGAGGGGCACAAGTGATAAAATCCCAAAGTTATTTAAGGGATTAACATGAAAGAATGATCTAAATGATAAAGATGACACATGCATGTTATAAACTTCATTAAACAGACCCCTTATGTTAAAAAATGATAGCTTATGTATTTTTATGTAAAATGCATATGCATGATTGTACTCATTAAAGAAACCATTATGCAACTTGTCAGGGAACGACTTAGACATGCATGGACATCTAGGCACGCAATTTTTTTTCATGAGTACTCAAGTTCATGAAGTGTAAAGGGTTAAAAGACCGTTATAATTCTCATGCATGAACCCGATACATACTGAGCATTTGGCTCATGCAAAATTGTATTTATTTATTTTAGGTGAAGAACAAGTTTGACCAAGTACTCAAATTCCCGCATCAGACTCAACAAGAATTTAACGTTGTATGACTATTATTTAGTTATGATGGATGTCTATATACCCAATGGAATAGAGAGACTTGTTGCGGAATTATTTGTTTTTTTTCTTTTGCAAGTATACCATTATTGGTGATGTAATGAAGGAATTCTTATTTGAATTGGATTTTATGGATCATTTTGTGAATGATTTTTGTTTCTCATTGATTACCATGCATGATTCGGTAACGGTTCGGTCGTGCGAATTTAAGTTGCACGCTTTCGCCGGTCAGCGTGATCCGTTCCGTTACATCAGGAGAGAGAAGACATAATCTAATGATCTTCAATCACTACTCTCATGCTCTCACAGATTTCTGCTCTCTCATGATCACTCCTCACACACACAAACATAATGGGGTTGGGAAAGCTACACTCAGGGATGTAGCCAACTATCTGCTCCCAGTCTTTTTTTATTGGTTTTTATGTTTTTGAAATGAAACCTAGGTGGATTTAAATCACCATATATCACCATGATATTAAGCTAATTTCAACTAAATTCGACACTTCTATCATTTCCATCAAGACTATCATATTTTAACGGTCTCAGAATTATTGAACGCTATTTAGATGGACATGTTAGGAATGTTTGTTTTGCATGAAATTTGATACACATATTCCACTCAATAAACTAAGTAAATCTTCATAAGTTTCCTTAAAAAAATAAAAAAACCAATAAGAAAAATAGACGGGTGTAACCAGTTGACTGCATCCCGGTGTAGCTTCACTTTTCCCTAATATAATATAATATAATATAACTGAAAATGAAAACCAAACGGCCTATTGCCTTTATTTTACCCATCTCGCTGACATCTTGCCAAGCACACATTTTGAAGATTGGAGACTAATAATAATAATATATTCGAGGGCCGTTTTCGAGCATTAATTATTTGAAGTACCATAATATTTTTCTCTTAAGATATAAGAGAAGTTACTTAACAATCATAAAAGTAACGTATACATTTAATACAAGTTTGACTTGTACGCTGATGCTATTTAAGGAGAACGTGATGATAATTAAGGAATTAATTACAAAATTGATCAGGTCAACCTTATATAATAATAACTGCAAGTAGGTTTATTTATTATACTTTTTTTCCTTTTAGATATCTCATTGGAGCAAAGGATAAGAACAAGATTGAATAAAAAGTAAATTAATTGGTTTGACACCCGATCCGAATGGCACAAATGGTATACATTGCAAGTACCCAATTGCACAAATGGTCAATATAAATAAGGATAAGAAAAATGCAATAAACAACTCAAAAGTGTTGAATGCTCTCTTCTTAGTCATCTCAAAGGAAGAGTTCTATCAGGTATTCGTTGCAATTTCACCTATGAGATTTGAAACAAACTCATCTTTACACGTGAAATTTTGCCAAAAGTAAAGAAATTAGAATTCATTTATTGCAACAAAAATATGAACTTTCTAGGATGAACAAAGACTAGACTATCAAGGAAATATATACCAATTCATGAGTATAGCGAATTCGCTCCAAAATTTGAATGTGGAAATAAAAGAAGCGACACTTATCAAAAGGCTCCTTAGATTGCTTATTGTTAAGTAGAGGACCACCTCCGTAATGATGAAGAAAGCAAATAACATTTGAAACTTCCCATGGCTGAGCGCATCGGGAGTTTCTTGCTTACAAAGTCAAGAAGGAATAAGGAATGAAAGCTAATATAGAAGCCAATATATCTATCATAAATGCTTATCCTACTACGAGTATAGCACTTCAAACACCTACGACCTCTGTTGACTACCAAGATGAATATGAAAAAATAACATAGAACACTCATGAGTTCGAGAATTTTTAAAAAGGCAACTAGAAATGAAATGTTACCAAGAAATCGGACATGTGAATTTAGAATATCCTCTTCTCAAGCCTACAAAAAATAAAGATATCCATGCAAACAAAGGAGATCCATCAATCAAAGAAGAAGTTTCTCATTAGATTATGGGATGTATACATATAAGAAATGATATAGAAGAACCTCACGTTGGACTCAATCGCTTCCTACTCAAATAAAGCTAAAGACACATAAGTCACGACACCTGAAGATGATATCGAGGTAAACCTTTCTTTTGATGGTTTTTTTAAAGTCTTTCAAGATTTGTATGGCATTGTAGAAAAACTAGTAAAAGTTTTTTTTTTAAATAAATTCTTGCAAGAAAGATAAACCAGAAAAATAAATTGCACCATAAGAAATTACTTTGTTGAAAGATCACATTAGTGTGCTAGAAATTGATAACATAAATTAAGAGAAGAATCACAAGGACTAAAGAATGTTTTTGCTAAGTTCACGAACATAAAATAAAATTTAGATAAATTATCAGACACTCTCGCACAGAGTTTCGAATTTTTTTGAATGTGTTATAATCCAATTATATACCATCGTGCATTTACTTCTTTTGGTCCAATAGAAATATAGGTGTGGATTCTGAAATGCATAGTTGAGAATTGCAAAGCTAATCATAATGGATCCAAGAAATTATAGATGCTAGAAAATCTTATGCAATAATAAGGAGAACAACATGATATACATCATCAAGAAAAAAAGCTACAAGAGGACTTCAGATCATGCATGGCAATGTACAACATGGTCACATAGAATTGGAATGCAAATAAGAAGAAACTACATTTCTATATATGGAGAAGATTCCCATGGAACCTGGAATAATGACAATGGATGGACTTCGTTGCCACCATATTTTGGTTGTGATCCTTGACTACATGGCACATACTACCCACACTAAGACCCCTTAACCTATTCCCTCTCTCTTATGTGGGTCCCACTGATGAATACCCATTCATCACTCTTTATTCTTTTATTTTAGCTACAAAACCTTTGCCAAACACATGTATATCTTTGTAAATATCAATAATTGTCATTTTGCATGCATTGTGTAAAAATAAATAATTAGCATGTTTTTGTGCATAAATAAAAGAATAAATAATTAAAAGAAAAAGAGGGAGATATTTAGAATAAATATTGAGCGACCTAATCCCAAGGGAGGGCTCAGCATGGGCCTGACCGCATAGAAACCCAAGTAGAGGGAGATAAGGAAGCTCATGTGTGTACATAGACCTATATATAAATAAAAATATTTTCCTCTAAAAATAAAAATGGGTTTGTATATATTTGTATATATTTGTAAATATTAACTCAAAATAAAAATGGAAAAATTAGAAAGAAAATAAAAATGCCTTCACCTTGAACTAAAGCCATGTATATAGAAACACTTTATCTATTTATTTATCCCTATAAATAAATAAACTAAAATCCAATAAAAATATGTATATAGTCTATAACCACAATGTAAATAAGTAAAATAAAAATTACAAAAAAATAAAATCAAAATAAAAAGAAATAAAAATAAAATCAATTTCCTCCATTGTACTTATACCATATATGTATATATATAAACTTATTTATCACCCCTTGTAATTAAATAATAAAAATAAAATAAAAATATCTAATGATTCCAAATTTTATGCTATAAATAAATAAAATATAAAATTGGAATAAAAATGTATAAAAATAAATAATTAAAAATCAAAATTAAAAATACAATAATGTATATACCTATGTATATAATACTATATTGTAAATACCTAATTTTTATTTCAAAAAAATAAATAAAAATCACAAAAAATAGTTCAAAATAAAAGAAACATTTTTTTATGTTTTGAGTTTTGTGAAATTCGACCATTTTCTATTTATTATTTAATTTATAAAATTTGAATAATTTGCGGGCTCTGATTGGTCCACGGGGGATGTTGACCCCCGGTCAACTCTCCCCCAGGACCACCAGAGCTGGATTCTGCGCCCGACCCGCATGTTCTCCCATTTATTGTGTCATGATCCGATCACCAAAACCCAAAACCCCGGGTCCTAATCCATCATCGTTCATCCCTGATCCACGCCCGGGGTGGGTTATGGGGATCCGTGCTCCGACAATCTCGCCCGAACCTCTCTTAGCCGGACCCCTTGCCATATTTAATCCGAGCTCCGCCGCACATTTTACCCTATCTTTGGCTCCGCATTCTCCCTCCCAGGACCTCCACCACCTTCGCCTGAGTGACAGCAAGCGACCGGTGGTGTCGCAGTGAGGAGAGAGTGACCCGACCATCGATCCGGCGACCTAGCGCCGCCGTGCGCCGCCCCTTGCGTGGTGCTCGAGCCTCGGGCATCGACGGCCCTTGAGGCAAGGACCAGGAGCTTCAACAACTTCTTCCTAGTCGATCTCAGCCATCTGGTAAGCCGAGTTTCCCGTATCTTTCGCTAATTTTCGTTTACCCCCAATTCCATCCTCCGCCGGCGACCATTGATTCCGACCACACCCGTCACCTTCTCGATCATCGGAATCGACCCTCACGCTCACGAGCCTCCTCCGCACGTTCTTCGCCCCTTCATTCAACCCAGTTCGCCACGGAACTGGGAGTTGAGCTCTTTCGCCATCGCATCGTCGGAGCTCCTTCGTCCCGACGCACCGTTCACCCCCCTCACCTCTAACCGGGTCGAGGCATTTTGCCCTCGACCCAGGAGGCTTTCTGTGTCGCTTTGCAGGTCAGAGGAGGACCATCTGAGGTCCCCCATATTCAGCACAGGAGCTTCAGCTCCGCCACTATCGCCTGGGCTCCTCGGAGCTCCTTGGCGCCATCGGAGGTTCGAGTAGAATTGCCTGCTTAGGGACTCAGTTTTCCGCCTGCACCATTTAGGCAGTTTATTTTCAGTCTTTCAATTCTGTGCGGATCATTTTGCATGTAGACTGCTGGAGTCAGGTACGCATCTCTTACTCTGCATGCATCATTGATTTCATCGCGCATCGGCTTTTTCGACTTCTCCCCCCTGATATTTGGACGTAATAACCAGGAGAACCGAAAAATTCGTTAGGCGATTTCTTTTTATTTGAAAAATACCTAAAAAGAAAAACAATAAAATTTGGGACTGCTAACTCTATCGACCCTAAAAGACGATCACTGAAAAATTTATCTTGGGGAGAGCAACCCTCTCATTGTCTGGTTTGCTTGCGCGAGAGAGTGACCCGCATACTAGGTAGAGCCATATCCGATATTTTTCTCGACTGATTACCAGCTCTTTCTGTACGGGATAGTCGGTTGAGAAAATATCGTATTACCCAACAGGTCACGCTAATCGCTCTGCTATCCTGACTGATCACCTAATAAAATTGACAAGATAATTGATCGAGCCTTTACGGTCTTCAGCTCGCGTTGCGTTGGTGAATTTGGGGTTTTCTTGTGATCATAGTTGTTACCAGATCTCATCCGCCCAACTCGCCAGATCAAGATGATGGGCAGAAGGTCTCTTAGGCAGCCTCTGGCTGCACCGCTTCCCAGAACTTCTGCCCGCTCATCTAGGTTGGTTCGCGAGAGCCGAGACCCGCTCTCCGAACCCGAGTTCGACTCCACCCTATTCCCCCTCGACCCCCCTTCTTTCAGTTCTGAGATACCAGTGCCAGAGGAGAGACTGTCGGATTTATCGGCACCTGAGGTTGGATGCTTTGATTTTGCAGAGACTATGGCCGGCAGCAGTGATGATCACACCAGAGGTCTGCAGCATGATCATACATTCATTTTGGACCAGGGTGCGATCAACTCCACCCTGATTGCCTCCCTCGAGACAGTTCAGCAGTAGTTGAGGGATCAGGGAGCATTCATGTTGGATATGAGGCGAGAGATGGAGCAGTTGAGAGCCGCTCGTGACCAACGCGAGCCCGGAGGCGGGCCGAGGATACCCGACGATGCGGCAGCCATCGCAGCAGCCGCAGCAGCAGCAACAGATCCATCGAGACCGATGCGGGAGTTACACAACCCCGGATCAACTCTGATGCATCACTGGGTTGTACTTCCAGCCATCGTGGGGGACTTCAAGTTCCCCCGAACACTTTGCAGCTTCTCCCCCGGTTCCATGGGCTCGCCACAGAGGAGCCCCATCTCCACCTTCAGGAGTTCTTGATGATCTGCAGCACAGTCCACGACAGTCAGGTGGACCTGGATACCATATAGATGATTGCCTTCCCCTTCTCCTTAGCAGACAGAGCAACCACCTGGCTGAAACATCTGGGGAAGTTTGTATACACCTGAGAGCAGCTCCGCACCGAGTACTTGTACAAGTACTATCCACTCGGGCGGACGAACGCCGCTAGAGCCCTGATCAACAACTTCTCCATGCTCCCCAACGAGCAGTTTCACGAGGCATGGGAGAGGTTCAGAGAGCTGACCGACAGATGCCCGCACCATGACATCTCAAAGCCGAACCTAGTTCAGAGCTTCTTCAGCGGGCTGACACCAGAGCTTCAGGGCTTGGTGAACGCTTCTTGTAGCGGGTCTTACTTCACCAAGGATCATGATCAGGTCTAGGCCATCTACGAGGAGATGGCCGAGAACTATATGGTGATGTCCCAGACCCGACTCTACACACAGGGCAGACCCCAGCCACAGACCGTACAGTACCAGAGGATAGCACAGGTCGACGCCGATCCTTCCAGTTCGTCCACGGCAGCAGCACAGGCAGAGAGTTCAGCCGCAGACATGGGGATCATCAGCAAGAAGCTGGACCGGATGGAGATTATCGAGAAGAAGCAGTGCTAGGGCATCACGCAGATGGAGCAGATGGCACAGACTCTGAGTGACCTGAAGACACAGCTCATGTGTCTCCAGGAGGCACAGACGGCTTCCCAGCCCCGTCTTCAGGCACGAGGCGATCCTAGCAGCAGCAGCAGCTCGTCCCAGCGCTCCAGCTCCCACCAGCAGTCTAGACGGGTCCATCTTGTACAGGCGGAGCCGTACCAGCAGCCGCAGCTCACTTACCAGGCACCACCATCCACAGACACACAGATGGTGGTATACCAGCTGGATCAGCCTCTGGCAATGCTCCCGCCACCCTAGTACGATTCAGAGCCGTTGATGGATGTCAACGGGATTTGGTATGACCGCGCCCAGCCCGATATCCGACGAGACCATCCCAGATTCCGTTGGGCGGCCGGAGGTGCCTAGCCCCAGCAGCAGCCGTCAGGACAGGGTGGCCAGTACAGCCATAAGAGGGATCACCAGCAGCAGCAGCCCCCAGTGTACCCACAACAGCAGCCTCAGCAGTCAGAGTCGTATGGTCCTCATCCCTATCAGCAGGGACAGTCTTGGAGGCGTGATCAGCCTCATTAGCCGCAGCATCATCCACAGTCCTACCCCTCTCACCAGCAGCAGCAACCTCACTACCAGAGAGGCTACCCGTCAGGTTCTCATGGGCCATCCTATGAGAACCCCGCCTTGGATGACATAGCCCGCCTTCTCACTGATCAGCAGGCTACATTACGACGGGAGATGGATGTGTTCTGCCAGGAGATGCAGGACATAGTGAGAGGGAAGGCCGCCATCCCTGCCCAGATAGAGCCCAATCCGAACAACCTCGAGAGGAAATCTGAGCAGGTAGTTTGCACTGAGTATGCCACTCCTAGTGATACATTCGGAGATATGTCTGCATATTTGTTTGATACTGATTTTGTCACACTTAGGAGTGGTGGGATGCGAGCAGGCGATGACTCGTCTGAGCGACACCCAGAGGCTACTTCCAGAGCACCCGACGAGGAGGAGAGTGGTACTGAGGCCGCTAGAGATGATGACGGTGGTACTGATGCCACCACGGATGCTGATCCCACTGGCGGTATTGAGGCCGTCGTTTCACCAGTTGAAGGAGGTGGTACTGAGGCCACCATGTTGCCAAGCCAGAGCGCGGTACTGAGGCCGTGAGTCTTCCAGCCGAGGGTGGTGCTGATGCCACCATGTCTTCTGAGCTTGTAGTTTTTCCTTTTACTGATGTATCTCGGAACACTTCTGGAAATAAAGGAAAGGGTTTGTTTTCTTCTGGTCCCACTATGGTGCTTGATGTATGTGTGGATCCTACCGCCGAGCAGTTCAGACCCGTTCCTAGTCCTTCATCTGAGAAGGACCCTGTGATCCCCTTCCCTAGAGCTCTTCAGATGGGAAAGGGGAAGAAAATTGAAAATCCCAAAAAGAGACAACAGGAAGAGTTCAGCCAGCAGATGATAGACCGTTTTCACATTCAGCTGACTCTTCAGGAGGCTTTGCAGCACATCCCTCTACTCCAGCGTTCGCTCAGAGACAGGACCACAGTTAGGAGGAAGAGGAGGAACCACCATTCAGAGATTCATTTGCTGACCAGAGCTACTTGTTTCGCGATCCAGAACCGACTGCCGGCCAAGAGGCCAGACTCAGGAGCCCCATATGTCAGATGCCATATCAGAGAGCAGAGATTCGACTGTACTCTATTAGACAGCGGTTCATCGATCGACCTACTTCCGACAGCCCTTCTCGACCGTTTCGAGTTAGGCACTCTTCGACAGAGCAGGACAATCATTCAGTTTGTTGATCAATCTGTCAAGAGCCGAAGGGGTTGCTGAGGGACGTTGTCGTCACGATTCAGGGCCTGCAATTCCCCGTGGACTTCGTAGTGTTGGACATGGAGATCATTGAGTCAGTGACCGATACCCCCATCATTCTCGGTCACCCATTCTTGGCCACAGCCAAGGCAGTGACCGGCCATGATAGCGGGAAGGTATACTTTCACGTCGAGGGCGAAAGTGTAAAAATAGAGACGGTCGAGAACAACAGAGCCAGAGACAGAGCATGCTCAGAGACCACTTCCGATACAGAGCAGATGACAGATGCTGGGCCAAACATCCACCAGGACTGCGACTTTGTGATAACAGATGACGAAGCAGTATGGGCAGACCCAGATGCACAGGCCATCCTCTCACCTTCAGAGTTCGCTGATGCAGAGACGCCAGCATAGGAGAGCTTGGAGAGCACATTCCTGGTCCAGGATACTTTTGAGGTAGCAGAGCCGGTTCTCAATCGCGATACTGATTTGTTTTATGATGATGGTGGTACTGAGGCCACCTTAGATGATACAGATCCCTCGAAGTCAGATTTTGATTGGGCAGAGTTTGATGAGTACATACCAGATCTGACTTCCACTAAGCCTGCAGCCAGGGAGGAGGTAGATGCCGAGCATAGCAGAGACAGTCCATCAGGGCAGCTATCTCCAGATTCAGAGTGTGACAGAGAGTTTCAGTTCTCCCATGCGGATTTGGCAGCCTTCACGCAGAATTTTCAGAGGCCAGATCCACCAGCACCTAGTTGTCCAAAGCTGAAGCCACTTCCTGTGTCGCTGAAGTATAGGTTCCTTGTGGGTGAGCATGAGATGTACCCAGTTATTATCTCCACCGATTTGACTGGAGAGCAGGAATCCCGTCTGATGGGGGTTCTTGAAAAGAACAGCAAGGCGATAGGATGGAGCGTAGCAGATCTCCAGGGGATAAGTCCGGCCCTGTGCTCCCACCATATCTATCTCGAGGATGAGACGAAGTCGTCGCGTGAGTTCCAGCGGCGGCTGAACCCGAATCTGAGAGAGGTTGTCATGAAGGAGATATAGAAATGGTGGAGCGCCGATTTTATCTACCCCATCTTCGACTCCAAGTGGGTCAGCCCTTTGCATGTGGTGCCCAAGAAGACGGGCATCACTACAGTGGTCAGCGAGTCTGGAGAGGAGATTGCTACATGGGTACCCACTTCTTGGCGAGTCTGCGTGGATTATAGACGACTCAACCAGGCCACCAAGAAGGATCATTTCCCCCTATCCTTTATAGATCAGATCATTGAGAGATTGGCAGGGAAGAGCCATTATTGTTTTTTGGATGGGTACTCGGGCTACAATCAGGTGGCCATCGCTCCCGAGGACCAGGACAAGACTACCTTTACCTGTCCCTTCGGCACATACGCCTTCCGACGCATGCCATTTGGGCTATGCAATGCCCCTGTGACTTTTCAGAGATGCATGTTGTCGATCTTTTCGGACATGGTAGGGGAGTGCTTGGAGGTCTTCATGGATGATTTCTCGGTTTACGGTGACGGATTCGACTCCTGTCTTCACTGCCTAGACCGAGTACTTCAGCGATGTATAGAGGTTCACCTTGTGCTATCTTGGGAGAAGAGTCACTTCATGGTGACTCAAGGGATGGTGCTTGGCCATATCATCTCTAACAGGGGCATGGAGGTTGATCCGACCAAGGTAGATGTCATTAGAAAACTCGCACCACCGTCCAATTTGCAGCAGTTACGGTCTTTCCTTGGGCATGTCGGTTTCTACCGACGATTCATTCATGATTTCAGTAGGATTGTCCGACCATTGACTAACCTGCTGATGAAAGACACCGAGTTCCTTGTCGATGACAAGTGTCTTTCGTTGTTTGAGACTCTCAAGCGATGCGTTGTTGAGGCTCCTGTTCTCCAGCCACCTGATTGGTCTCTCCCATTCGAGATCATGACGGATGCCTCCGATTTTGCCGTGGGGGCCGTGCTGGGACAGAGGAGGGATGCAGTTCCATTTGCCATTCACTACGCTAGCCGCACATTGGATTCCGCGCAGCGGAACTACACAGTCACAGAGAAGGAGATGCTAGCCGTAGTCTTCGCCCTAGATAAGTTCAGATCATACATTATTGGATCTAGAGTGACCTTGTATACTGATCATACTGCATGAATACTCATTCATCACTCTTTATTCTTATATTTTAGCTACAAAAACCTTTGCAAATGCATGTATATATTTGTAAATATAAATAATTACCAAAAGCCTGCATGGTGTAAATAGTAATAATTAGCATGTTTTTGTGCAAAAATAAAAGAATAAAGAACAAAAAGAAAAAGAGGGAAATATTTAGAATAAATATTGAGCAACCTAACCCAAGGGAGGGCTCAGCATGGGCCTGACCGCATAAAAGCCAAAGTAGAGGGAGATAGGGGCTCATGTGTGTCAATATATTTGTAAATATAATAAAAATATTTTCCTTAAAAAATAGAGTAAAATGGGCATGTAAATACTTGTATATATTTGTAAATATAAAATCAAGATAAAAATAGAAAAATTAAAAAGAAAACAAAAACATTACTTGTGCACATTCACCATGTATATAGCCCACTCACTTGCATTTATTTCACCCTGTAAATAAATAAAATTAAATTCCATAAAATTTGTAAATACTCTATATTTTATGGTGTAAATAAATAAAATAAAAACAATTAAAACAAAAACAAAATAAAAAGAACAAAATTAAAAACCCAAAAATACATTGTAAATATACCATGTAAATATATGTACATATATAATTATTTCACTATTGTATATAAATAATAAAAATAAAATAAAAATATCTTTTTATTCCTTATTTTATGATATAAATAAATAAAATATAAAATGGGAGTAAAAATGTATAAAAATAACCAATTAAAAATCAAAATTAAAAATCCTATATTGTACATATACCTATATATAGCCCTATTAAGTAAACACCTTATTTTTATTTTGAAAAATTAATTAAAAATCACAAAAAATAGAAAAAATAAAGTAAATATTTTTCATGTTTTAAGTTTTTATTAATTCGATCATTTTCTATTTTAAAATAAATAAACAAATAATTTGGACTTGGTGGATTCTGATTGGTCCACGGGGGTTTGTTGACCCCGGTCAACTTCCCCCGCGGACCCTCTGCTCTTGCGGATCTGGTTGATGACCCGACTTCTCCATATATTTCCTAATCGATCCGAAACCTATCCACTCAAACCCAGGGCTCCGATTACCAAGGGAATATCATGATCCTCGCGCACATCTCGGTTTAGGGATCCGCTCCTTGGATTGCTCACCCGATCACCATCTTATCGGACCCCTGGACATATATAGCATCTCCTCCAGCGACCTTGTTCTTTATCTTTGGACCTTCCCCTCATCGCCTGTGACCTCCTCTGGTGATCCTGAGTGACAGTCGTGCCTGCCGGAGTAGCAGCGAGGCCCGGGAAGCCGGGAGCCACTGATCCAGTGGTTTTCACCGCCGTACGCCGCCGCGAGCGCGCTCAGCCTCGGGGAGACGACGCCCCCTTGCAAGCAATGACCCAGGAGCTCCCCGAGCTCCAGCCCAGTCGACAGCCTTCGCCAGGTAACCTTTTTAGCCCGTAGAGTAGCTTGGTTTAGGATTTTTCGTTTCCGGTAGCCGTAGCTCCACCAGCTCCGCCCTTCGTCTCCATCCATCCACTGGGTCATCCGACATCGCCACCACGTCCACCAGACTCCTCTCCACCTTCTCCGACCTTCCATTCCCCCCGGCTCGCCCCGGAGCAGGGATATCGGCTCTCACCCTCCGCCGCTTGCCGGAGAGCCTCCATATCGCCCCATCTTCCATCGTTTGCGTGCGCTGAAGGGTCGAGGCAGTTTGCCCTCGACCCACCTTGCTTCCTGTGCAGGTTACTATGTCAGGAGCGCCTCATCTAGAGGCCAACAGCTTGGGCGCAGGAGCTTCAGGCCACCGCCGTCGCGGGGCCATTCTGGTGGTTCTCCGACTCATCGAAGGCCGCCATCAGCTGCGGAGCTTCACGGTGGAGTTTTTCCGCTCTTCAAGAGCAGCAGGGGAGGATCTCAGCGCGTGCATTGGGCCGGAGAAACTCGCCGGCCAACTGTTCTTCCACCATCTTCCCCGACCGTCTGATCAGCCTCGATGCTCCAGATTAAATCTCGTCCGTTCATTCACGGAGCAGCACTGACCGCCAGATCCTTGAGGTTCGATCGCCACCGTTGATCCAGCGAGGTTAAGCCACGATACGTTGCAGCCGTCTGATCTAGCACGTGGCCGCACCTCCTCCGTCCGATCCGAGCCAGGCCTCCTTCGCAGACCCACGTTGCAGCACCACCGTCTGATCTTCCACGTGGACGCGTTCCAGCCGTCGGATCGCGCCGAGGGTTTCATTTGTTGCGCGCCCTCGTCTTTCCACCGTTCGATCTGCTACGTGGCACGCATCCAACTCTCGAGATTTAATAAGGGGTATTCGCTCTTAGGCCCCTTTACTTTCCGCATTTAGTTTTTAGTCCTGTAAATACATAGTTTAGTTCTTTTATTTTTGTAAAAATTGCACTAAGGACCCTACTGTTTATCAGATTTGCATTTATACCCCTGTTTGTTGTGTACACGTGCATCGACACGCGGTTTTTGGTGTATTTGCATTATTGGCTCCGTGTTTTTGGCTTGTTACTTTTTATACTTTTATAAATAGGAATGACAATCAGGTCCCCCCAGGCCTGAGTCACGCGTATCGTGCGTGGCCCGGGGGGTATTTTGCATTCCTTACCCTCCAGTTTCCAAGCTTGTTCTCCAGGGCGCCCAAAACTTTATTATATTTGCAGTTAGGTCCCTGTATAAAGTAGCTTGATTTATATTTTTAATAAAATAGCAAATTAACTCCAAATTCCATGAAAATTGGATACAAGGCTCCTGCCATGGTGTAAACTTTTCTAGAATTTTTGGAGACATTTTCGTTTTGATTTGATAATTTAAAAAAAAAACAAAAACTTCCTTTTTCGTCACTATTTGATTTTAAAAATCACAAAAAAATATTAAAACCTATCTAAAAATTACAAAAAAAATAGATGATGTTTGTTTTGGCTTGTTTGATTTTCTGACCAAATTTGGTCATTTTTTTATTGTATAAAACTCATAAAAATTACAAAAACACCTAAAAACTCATAAAAATTCTAAAAATTAATCTAAATACCCAAAAATAATAATTAAGGTGCCTAAATTTTCCTTGTTTCTTTCTCTTTACAGGAAAATTACCTCCAGGCTTATTGGGGATTTTTAGATAATTTATCTAAGTCCCTTGAGCTCGGCTGGACAGTACCTCCATTTTCTAGCATTGTTTTATTTTTAGAAAATTAAATAAAAATCAGAAAAATCCCAAAAATTCACTAAAAATAGTAAAAATTATAAAACACATAAAAACATTTTTATTTGAATTTTTGCTTGATTTTTGATGCATTAAATAAATTGTTGAATTGCTTTGTTTCCTTGTTTTTCTTATTTTCTTAATTAATTAAAAATCTAAAAAAATTTATAAAAATTAAAAATACACCAAAAATACCTTTTATTTTATTTTAGTTTATTTTTGACTACTTTGTAGGCCGCGAGGCCATCACGTGCTCCCTGAGTCCGACCCTGGTCGCTATACCAGGCTAATCCAATAGCCAGGACCGCTATCGTGTTTTGATTGATTTTCTTTGATTTTGGTGGTCTGAACTTCATTTTCTTGATTGACCGATTGATTTCCGAGATCCGGGTCGCAACGACCCTTGATTCATTTTATTTCACCCGAGTCTTGGTGATTTTTCGTGCCATCAGAATGGCGCCGTTGCCGGGGAGCACGGCTTAGTAGTTTTTTATTTTTCATTTTCATTTTCTTTTTGTTTTATTTTTCACGGCTTTCCGCGGCTCTTTCAGAGTCCGCGGCTTTTCACGGCTTTTTGTTTTTCTTTTATTTTAGTTTTATTTTGTTTTGCTTTATTTTCTTTTATTTTTGTTTTTGCTTGATTTTGAGTGTTTATTTTATTTGGAAATTTTGCACATATACCCTTGTCTTTTATTTCTTCCCATATTTGATTATATTATTGTTGGTTTGACACTTGTCTTCTTTCTTGCGAGGGCCCGAGGATCGAGGCGGCAGCTTTCGAGAAGCCGACGCAACCGCGAGACTTGGAGGCGGCTCCCTTCTGCACGGAGCCACAGGAGAGCGTGAGAGAGTAGACGAGCGGGCGAGGATTAGTTTAGCTCTTTATTTTCATTTCATTTGATTATTTGTAATAATACAGGGACAGACTTAGACTTTGGACTTGAACTCTCTAGCGGGTCTGTTTCGCCGAGCACCGGCGAGCTCGGGGGACCCTTAGGTTTTTCGCGGTTTTTCGCGGCTTTTGGTTTTCTTACTGCCTTTTACGGTTTTCAGCGGTTTTTCTTGAGCCCCTAGACTTAGGATTTTCTGCTTGCTTGTGCTGTAATTAGTAGGATCCCCACACCTAATTATCTGCTTGTTCCCATAGTACGATTAATTGGACCTACTAATAATTCATTAATAAAAATAACTGACTCACTCCCTTCGTAGCCTACGTACCGTAGCCTGTCCTGCCAAGCGCTGCTCCTGAACCCGATGTGTCGGGAGGAGGAGGGGTAGACCGAGACCGGACCTTTGGCTTGAAGGATCGATGACCAGTTAGATGGTTCTTCGAGTAGAATTGCCTGTTTAGGATTCGGTTTTCACCGCTGCACCATATAGGTAGTTTACTTTCTGTCTTTACATTTCTGCGCGGATCATTTTGCATGTAGAGTGCTGGAGACAGGTACGTATTTCTATCTTTGCATGCATCATTGATTTCATCGCGCATCGGCTTTTTCGTCTTCTCCCCCTGTTTTTGACTTAATAATCAGGAGAACTGAAAAATTCGTTAGGCGTTTATTTTATTTGAAAAATACCTAAAAACAAAAACAATAAAATCGGGACTGCTAATCATACTTGACCTAAAAGACACTTCACTGAAAATCTGTCTTGGGGAGAGTAACCCCCTCCTTGTTTGGTTTGGATGAGCGAGAGAGTGACCCGCACATTAGGATAGAGCCTCCGATCTTTCTTGACTGATTACCGGCTTTCAGTACGGGACAGTCGGTTGAGAAATATCTGGATACCTATTTACCTCACGTAATCGCTCTGATAGACTGAATGATCACCTAAAATAAAATCGACAAGATAATTGACCGATCCCTTTCGGTCTTCAGCTTTGTCTGCGTAGGTGAATTGGGGGTTTGCTTGTTCATCTTGTGTGATTGCCAGATCCCTTCGATCTTTCCCCATCTTCCTCCATCTATTTCCCACCCTCCCTCCCTTCAGTCTTCCTCTTCTTTTCCTTTACCCCTGGATGATGGATCCCCCTCACTTCGAGCCGACTCTTACGGCTTCTTCTTCATCTTCTGACCATCACTCCAGTTCACCTTCTAGGGAGGTCGGATCTCCGACCAACCTCCCGCTCCCTCCCTCCCTTTCATCTCACTACTCTGAGCATGCTGAGCGAGACGTCCGAGGATACCTGATAGAGCAGATGCGAGAGCCGGACGATGCTGTTGCTGAGTTGAGAGCGCACTCCGTTGGTGATCAGAGAGAGCAGTGGAGATCAGCAGACATATCCTATTCCGGAAGGATGAAGGAGCAGATAGCACATGGAGCTCAGTCAGCTTCTACACTTGGTCCATTCGTCTTGGATTTGGATTACATTCAGCGACTGCCGACATTTTCAGGAGAGGCGCACGAGGAGCCTTATCTTCACCTGTCCGCTTTCGAGGAATTTTGTAGAGCTCAGAGATATTCAGACGTCACTGCAGAGGAGCTGATGAGCAGGACCTTCCCATTCACGTTTCAGGACAGAGCCATGAGATGGCACCGACGATTGGGAAGGACATTCGATACGTGGGGAGAGTTACGTCGAGAGTTCTTACAGAGATACTTCCCCCCGCTTAGAGCAGAGTTTATGCGGTCTTTGATCACAGACTTTTTAGTTGACCCCCAGGAGCCATTGCACGAGGCATGGCCGAGGTTTTCTTGACCTCTTGAGGAGATTTCCAGACCATGGACTTCCACTGACAGACTTGATTGAGATCTCCATGCGGGGGATGACCGCAAAGCAGATAGCACTGGTGATTACCACATGTGGCGGTTCACACCGCAGTTCCGACATTCACTTCATGGACACCATCTCGAGGCTACTTTCACAGAGTTCTTCTTCACGAGATGCCTTGGTCGGGACAACACATGCGGACGATGCAGTACCAGTGTGGTGTGTCACTTTACATGCTGAGTCAGCTTCTACACACCAGCCCGAGGATTTGGATGATGCAGCACCACTGACAGAGGAGATGACTGCCATGGCAGAAGCTCAGACCCATAGTCTACTTGAGTTCCCGTTGGTTTTACAGCTGGAGTTCGAGGCAGCCCCAGAGTTTCCAGTCGACGAGTCTTGGATATCAGATCTTCTGATACTCCATGAGCCGGAGGAGCCCCAGCTTTTACAGCCATTGACTCAGCTACTTCAGTTTCCAGTCCCGGAGGAGTCAGTCTCCTTCCTGCAGAGACACTTCTTGGACGCAGACAGCTATCAGGACTCAGCCCATCAGCCACAGCTCGATGAGGGACACCACTTTGAGAGTATGGACACAGAGAGTCCCGTCTTCGAGCCATGTGTCCTCCAGTTTGTTGAGACAGACACACTTCCTGAGGACCAGCTGACAGCCAGCATAGCCATAGAGCGAGGATTAGCCGCAGCCACTTTGCCAGCTTCCGCGATGTTGACTAGCACCTTCTCCTGCTTCCAGATTGCCGAGATCTACACTTTCGATGATGATGCAGCCTGGTGCACCGAGTGGATACTGGATAGCAGCGTAGATGCCCATCTAGATCCTGATCCTTTTCTTGTCACTTCTGATCCTGCATCTCTCCCTGAGGGTTATCTGCGGAAGGATGCCGCATTCGATGAGTACTCGGTTGCACCTGCTGAGAGTGTTTCCGATGTGCGGAACATGAAACCGAGTCTTTAGATCCTTCTGATTCTGAGTCTTCTCACCTCGACGACCCTCGCGAGGATGAGCCCGTTCTGGAGATATTCGATGATTTACCGGATCTAATTCTATTTCATGCATCGGATATCAGTCTTCTTCTTCGAGAGTCTCCTGATCTTGACCGCACATATCTTTTTGAGACACTGATTGACATGGAGGATTCTATTACTGATCCATCTTTCTCCACGTTTGATTTCTTCGGGCTTTCATACTCTTACTTCAGTCTGATCCCAGAGCCGCTGATTTCTTTTGTGCTACCGGATCCCGGATCACTTATTTCCATATCACTGGCCGGTAGCAGACACCCGCTTGATTGCATACCTGGGTGTCTTACTTTACACTGTTGAGTTCGTCGTTGTTCCCATACCGAGACTGCGACGACAGTACGCCATTCGCCTTACCGATGCCGTTCTGAACCTGGATACAGCTTTGTCCTAGCCTTTGCGCCCAGCTAGGGGCGTAAAATCTAGCGCTTGTTGAGAGGCACCTCAACATTGTACTCTTTTGTATATACGTGTTTCGTCTTACTTTGATCTTTCTTTCTTCCGTTCATGTTTTCACCCCAGGTCTCGCTTAGGAATATATGTGCTATACTTAGGATATTGATCATCCTAAGTATGGGGGGGGGTGAAAACACCGGTTGTTCTTCGTTCTGTTTCATCACTTCTGTTGTTGCCTATACTTAAGGTTCTTCACCTTAAGTATAGGGGGAGTGATGCCCCTCCACCTTGTATATATTCATAATTTCTTCGTGTCTTTCTACCCTTGTTTTGCTGCCTATACTTAGGGATATTTCACCCTAAGTATAGGGGGGGTAGACCCTGTACATTCTCCACTCGGTTTTCCCTTTGTGTACAACCTGCTATACTTAGGATTACTTGATCCTAAGTATATGGGGAAAGCCGAGAGCCTCTTGATATTCATTCGTCTTTGTATATAGCCTTCCTTTTCACTTCCCTATACCTAGCACGAGTTATGTCTTCTTCATCGCTCTTGACTATGAGGACATCGTTCGAGCTAAGTATAGGGGGGTGTATATATTTCATATAAACTTTAGCCATAACTCGTACTTTGTGTGAGTGTGTAAATAAATAAAATGGCTAAAAACCCTAAAAATCACAAAAAATTAAAAAAAAATTCATTGTACATAAACATTCTTTTATTTGCACATAAATAGCTAGTGTACAAATTATTTTTGTAAAAATGTTTTCAAAAATCTTTTATGTAAAGCTTGTGTAAATATTTTCTTATCAAAATTAGGTATATTAGTACAAAAATTTTTCCAAAAATGTTTTGAAAATCAAAAGTTTGCAAAAATCTTGTGTAAATGTGTGTAAATACCTTTTGCAAAACGTGCACTTCATGCATCATCCATTCATGATTCAAAACATTTTTCAAAAATTTTGCATGTTTGAAAAATTTTTTGTGTAAATAGCATCTTTTGTACATATGTATATAGTTTTTCTGGATGATAGTTGACATTTAAACTAGCCTGGAATCAAATTGAGAAATGGAGCTTGATTAAGATCTTAATCCACCTAACTTCTAAGAGGAACCTTATAAGGCTTAGGTTTAAGGCTTTTCAGGTTCATGGTGACTTAATTCTTTGAGTCTACTAGGCTATGATCACATGTCATCTCAATGAGCCTAAGTAGAACACTTAACAACAACACATGACTCATATAGACAATGTCTTTACTTGGACACCAGCACTTTGCACCAAGCTCTCTACGGATGAGGTGGTGAGGAGGCAGTCTTCCTTGACTTGGGGTAGCATATGAGGGTAGTACTTCTAGGCGAACCTCTCTTCTTCTTTTAGTGAAGGAAGTGCGTCTCAACTTGGTCTTGGTTGCCATGAGGTCTAACGATGGGAGTTGTGGGTTGCAATAAAGCTTCAAAAGAGGGATAGTCTACTGGCTCAAGAGGAAAAACTCCTTGTATATATGCTGCACATGTACATGTTGTATAGATGCACTTGAAAAAAAATGCAAAAAGAAAATAACTCCAAAAAAGTGGTGGGTCTGATAGAAAATGATAATCCCACCGGAGTATGTATATAGAGTGCAATAAGCAAAGCTTGAGATTCATGTCCCACCTTATGTAGCTTGCAGCAGGGAGACTTGGCTACACTGGTCAAGCTCCCAAGGATACATGGCTACACTGGCCATGGTCCATTCTCTTCCTTCTCCTCTTCTTGAGCCGGTTGAACTTGAACTTAGAAGGGAATACCCCACTCCTCGAGGAAAGAGTGGCCAGATTGAGGTCATAGAGTTACCTTATTGGGGAGGGTTGTCAAGTTGCCATTTCTGAGGTGGAGAGCTTAGACCTCACATTCACAGGACAAGAAAAGATCCATGGTCTTCAGGGTTTGTGATTGATGACTTATCCTGATCTGGAGCATTGAGGAGTCTTTGGTTGTAGATTAGTGGAACTTAGAGGCTGTTGAGTTTTAAACTTAAGTTCAAATAAGGTTCCGACACATTAATAATCCAAAGATCTGATCGAGCTCCATACCTTAATTTAATGAAGGCAAGTTTAATAATCAACCTTGATCCATGTACATTCTCTTTTTCTTTTTCTTTATTTCTTTTTCACTTCTTTTTTCAAATAAGTGCTTGCTAAGGGACTAGCAAAGTTAAGGTATAGGGGGTGATGAATACTCATTCATCACTCTTTATTCTTATATTTTAGATACAAAAACCTTTGCAAATGCATGTATATATTTGTAAATATAAATAATTACCAAGAGCCTGCATGGTGTAAATAGTTAATAATTAGCATGTTTTTTGTGCAAAAATAAAAGAATAAAGAACAAAAAGAAAAAGAGGGAAATATTTAGAATAAATATTGAGCAACCTAACCCAAGGGTGGGTTCAGCATGGGCCTGACCGCATAAAAGCCAAAGTAGAGGGAGATAGGGGCTCATGTGTGTCAATATATTTGTAAATATAATAAAAATAGTTTTCTTCAAAAATAGAGTAAAATGGGCTTGTAGATACTTGTATATATTTGTAAATATAAAATCAAGATAAAAATAGAAAAATTAAAAAGAAAACAAAAACATCACTTGTGCACATTCACCATGTATATAGCCCACTCACTTGTGTTTATTTCACCCTGTAAATAAATAATATTAAATTCCATTAAATTTGTAAATACTCTATATTTTATGATGTAAATAAATAAAATAAAAACAATTAAAACAAAAATAAAATAAAAAGAACAAGATTAAAAACCCAAAAATACATTGTAAATATATGTACATATATAATTATTTCACTATTGTATATAAATAATAAAAATAAAATAAAAATATTTTTTATTCCTTATTTTATGATATTAAATAAATAAAATATAAAATGGGAGTAAAAATGTATAAAAATAACCAATTAAAAATCAAAATTAAAAATCCTATATTGTACATATACCTATATATAGCCCTATAATGTAAATACCTTAATTTTTTTTTGAAAAATTAATTAAAAATCACAAAAATAGAAAAAAAAGTAAAATAAATATTTTTCATGTTTTAAGTTTTTATTAATTCGATCATTTTCTATTTTAAAATAAATAAACAAATAATTTGGACTTGGTGGATTCTGATTGGTCCACGGGGGTTTGTTGACCCCGGTCAACTTCCCCCGCGGACCCTCTGCTCTTGCGGATCTGGTTGATGACCCGACTTCTCCATATATTTCCTAATCGATTCGAAACCTATCCACTCAAAACCCAGGGCTCCGATTGCCAAGGGAAGATCCATGATCCTCGCGCACATCTCGGTTTAGGGATCCACTCCTTGGATTGCTCACCCGATCACCATCTTATCGGACCCCTGGACATATATAGCATCTCCTCTGGTGACCTTGTTCTTCATCTTTGGACCTCCCCCTCGTCGCCTGTGACCTCCTCTGGTGAGCCTGAGTGACAGCTGTGCCTGCCGGAGTAGCAGCAAGGCCCGGAAAGCCGGGAGCCACTGATCCGGTGGTTTTCACCGCCGTGCGCCGCCGCGAGCGCGCTCAGCCTCGGGGAGACGACGCCCCCTTGCAGGCAATGACCCAGGAGCTCCCCGAGCTCCAGCCCAGTCGACAGCCTCCGCCAGGTAACCTTTTTAGCCCGTAGAGTATCTTAGTTCAGGATTTTTTGTTTCCGGTAGCCGTAGCTCCGCCAGCTCCGCCCTTCGTCTCCGTCCATCCACTGGCAATCCGACACCGCCACCACGTCCACCAGACTCCTCTCCACCTTCTCCGACCTTCCATTCCCCCTGGCTCGCCCCGGAGTAGGGATATCGGCTCTCACCCTCCACCGCTCGCCGGAGAGCCTCCATATCGCCCCATCTTCCATCGTTTGCGTGCGCTGAACGGTCGAGGCAGTTTGCCCTCGACCCACCTTGCTTCCTGTGCAGGTTACGAAGTCAGTTGCGCCTCATCTGGAGGCCAACAGCTTGGGTGCGGGAGCTTCAGGCCACCGCCGTCGCGGGGCCATTCTGGTGGTTCTCCGACTCATCGGAGGCCGCCATCAGCTGCGGAGCTTCACGGTGGAGTTTTTCCGCTCTTCAGGAGCAGCAGGGGAGGATCTCAGCGCGTGCATCGGGCCGGCGAAAACTCGCCGGCCAACTGTTCTTCCACCATCTTCCCCGACCGTCAGATCAGCCTCGACGCTCCAGATTAAATCTCGTCCGTTCATTCACGGAGCAGCACTGACCGCCAGATCCTTGAGGTTCGATCGCCACCGTTGATCCAACGAGGTTAAGCCACGACGCGTTGCAGCCGCCAGATCTAGCACGTGGTCGCACCTCCTCCGTCCGATCCTAGCCATGCCTCCTTCGCAGACCCACGTTGCAACACCACCGTCTGATCTTCCATGTGGACGCGTTCCAGCCGTCGGATCACGCCGAGGGTTTCATTTGTTGCGCGCCCTCATCTTTCCACCGTTCGATCTGCTACGTGGCACGCATCCAGCCCTTGAGATTTAATAAGGGGTATTTGCTCTTAGGCCCCTTTACTTTCCGCATTTAGTTTTTAGTCCTGTAAATACATAGTTTAGTTCTTTTATTTTTGTAAAAATTGTACTAAGGACCCCTATTGTTTATCAGATTTGCATTTATACCCCTGTTTGTTGTGTACACGTGCATCGACACGTGGTTTTGGTGTATTTGCATTATTGGCCCCGTGTTTTTGGCTTGTTACTTTTTTATACTTTTACAAATAGGAATGACAATCAGGTCCCCCCAGGCCTGAGTCACGCGTATCGTTGCGTGGCCCGGGGGTATTTTGGCATTCCTTACCCTCCAGTTTCCAAGCTTGTTCTCCAGGGGCCCAAAACTTTATTATATTTGCAGTTAGGTCCCTGTGTACAGTTGCTTGATTTATATTTTTAATAAAATAACAAATTAACTCCAAATTCCATGAAAGTTGGACACACGGCTCCTGCCATGGTGTAAACTTTTCTAGAATTTTTGGAGACATTTTTGTTTTGATTTGATAATTTTAAAAAAAACAAAACTTCCTTTTTTCGTCACTATTTGATTTTAAAATCACAAAAAATATTAAAACCTATCTAAAAATTACAAAAAAAATTAGATACTGTTTGTTTTGGCTTGTTTGATTTTCTGACCAAATTTTGGTCATTTTTAATTATATAAAACTCATAAAAATACAAAACACCTAAAAAACTCATAAGAATTCTAATAATTAATCTAAAAACCCAAAAATAATAATTAAGATGCCTAAATTTTCCTTGTTTCTTTCTCTTTACATGAAAATTACTTTCAGGCTTATTGGAGATTTTTAGATATTTTATCTAAGTCCCTTGAGCTCGGCTGGACAGTACCTCCATTTTCTAGCATTGTTTTATTTTTAGAAAATTAAATAAAAATCAGAAAAATCCCAAAAATTCACTAAAAATAGTAAAAATTATAAAACACATAAAAACATTTTTATTTGAATTTTTTCTTGATTTTTGATGCATTAAATAAATTATTGAATTGCCTTGTTTTCCTTGTTTTTCTTATTTTCTTAATTATTTATAAATATAAAAAAGTTTATAAAAATTAAAAATCCACCAAAAATACCTTTTATTTTATTTTAGTTTATTTTTGACTACTTCGTAGGCCGCGAGGCCATAACGTGCTCCATGAGTCCGACCCTGGTCGCTATACCAGGCTAATCCAATAGGCCAGGACCGCTATCGTGTTTTGATTGATTTTCTTTGATTTTGGTGGTCTGAACTTCATTTTCTTGATCAACCGATTAATTTCTGAGATCCGGGTCGCAACGACCCTTGATCCATTTTATTTCACCCGAGTCTTGGTGATCTTTTTCGTGCCATCAGGTACCTCATGGCAAAGAAGGATGCCAAGGCCAGATTGACTAGATGGATCCTTCTACTCCAGGAGTTCGACATAGAGATTAAGGATAAGCCTGGAGTCAAGAATGTGGTGGCGGATCATTTCTCCCGACTAGAGCATCTTGAGGATTCTGAGCAGATTAACCTATTTGTGAGACCTTCCCAGATGAGGCGATCCTTGATATCGCCTCTCTCCCGTGGTATGCCGATATTGTGCTTTCTTGTTGCTAAGAAAGTTCCACAAGATTGGCCCAGGCAGAGACTTGAGACCTTCCTCGTGAAGGCCAAGTCCTACCCCTGGGAGGATCCCATCCTTTACCACGAAGGAGGGATAGCGTCTAGCATAGGTGCATTCCTCAGGAGGAGCACCATAGCGTCCTCACTTATTGCCACAAGCTTGAGGCAGGAGGACATAACTGTGGGAGGAGAACGACACAGAAAGTGCTCCAATCCAGCCTATGGTGGTCTACCCTCTTCAAGGACTCTTATGAGTTCGTGAAGAGGTGTACTGACTGTCAGAGGATGGGCAGTTGTGGACAGCGTGATATGATGCCGATGCAGCCCATTCACTTCTGTGAGGTTTTTGATGTATGGGGCATCGATTTCATGGGTCCATTCCCTAAGAGTCAGGGATTCGAGTACATTCTGTTGGCCGTTGATTATGTGAGTTGTTGGGTTGAGGTCATCCCCGTCCGAACCACAGATGCCAGGACAGTTTGCAGATTTTTGAGGAAGCACATCATTACACGGTTCGGGGTACCTCGAGTGTTGATATCTGACGGGGGGTCTCATTTCATCAATGACCAGGTGAAGGCCCTTGCTAGCGAGTTCGGCATAGACCATCGAGTTGCCACTCCATACCATCCACAGAAGAATGGTCTAGCCGAGGTGTCGAACAGGGTGATCAAGACTATATTGCAGAAAGTCGTCCGCCCTGACCGAATAGATTGGTCACAGCTTTTGGACTCGGTCTTGTGGGCATATAGGACGTCTTTCAAGACACCTTTGGGCACATCTCCCTTTTGCCTCGTATATGGCAAGCCGTGCCATTTACCTGTTGAGTTGAGACACAGGTCACTTTGGGCAGTCACAGATATACTTTGGATCCAGATAGTGTAGGAGACCAGAGGAGGGAAGAGTTAGCAGCCTTGGAGGAGCTTCGTGATACCGCCTTCTCAAACAGCCTACAATACAAGGAGAGAGTGAAGGAGTGGCATGATTCTCATATCAGCCACAAGCATTTTGAGCCTGGACAGAGAGTATGGCTGTTTGATGCTAGGCTTCGTCTATTTCCAGGGAAGCTACAGAGCAAATGGAAGGGACCTTATCTTGTGAGAAAGGTATACGACAATGGGAGTATTGATATATCTGAGTTGTCTTCTGAGAGTACCTTTCGAGTGAACGACCAGCGGCTGAAGCCATTTCTAGATCATGAGCCGCGGCCGTTGATGTTGCCCCTATTCACTTTGCGTGAGATGTGGTCTCTTGACTCACATATATTGCATCTCACGCCTGATTATCACTGTTCTCTCGACCTGTATAGATCCAGATGTCCATATCATTACATTCTTTAGTCCCACATCCCTTTCTTCATCTTTTGATTATGCTATACTTAGGGTGTACTTTACCCTAAGTATAGGGGGGATGTAGGACTCTCGGGTATTTCTTTTGATTTTGTCTATCCCTGTTTTTGCTGCCTATACTTAGGGATATTTTACCCTAAGTATAGGGGGGGAAGACCCTGTACATTCTTCACTCGGTTTTCCCTTTTGTGTACAGCCTGCTATACTTAGGATTATTTGATCCTAAGTATAGGGGGAAAAGCCGAGGTCCTCTTGATTTTCTATTCATTCATTTGTCTTTGTATATAGCCTTCCTTTTCACTTCCCTATACATAGCACGAGTTATGTCTTCTTCATCGCTCTTGACTCTGAGGACATCGTTCGAGCTAAGTATAGGGGGGTGTGTATATATTTCATATATACTTTAGCCATTACTCGTACTTTGTGTGAGTGTGTAAATAAATAAAAATGGCTAAAAACCCCAAAATCCATAAAAATTAAAAAATTTTCCCTGTAAATAATCATTCTTTTATTTGCACATACATAGCTAGTGTATAAAATTATTTTTGTAAAAATGTTTTCAAAAACTTTTTGTGTAAAGATTGTGTAAATATGTGCATATCAAAATTATGTATATAGTACAAAATTTTTCCAAAACGTTTTGAAAATCAAAAGTTTGCAAAAATCTTGTGTAAATTTGTGTAAATGTTTTGCAAAACTTGCATTCATGCATACATCCATGATTTCAAATCATTTTTCAATTTTTTTTTGCATTTGTGTAAATAGCATCTTTGTATATACTTGTATAGTTTTTCCTGGATTATAGTTGACATTTAAACTAGCCTGGAATTAAATTGGGAAATGGAGCTTGATTAAGATCTTAATCCACCTAATTCTAAGAGGAACCTTATAGGTCTTAGGGTTAAGGCTTTTCAGGTCCATGGCGACTTAATTCTTTGAGTCCACTAGGCTATGATCACATGTCATCTCAATGAGCCTAAGTAGAGCACTTAACAATACACACATGACTCATATAGACAATGGCTTTACTTGGACCGGCACTTTACATCGAGCTCTCTACGGATGAGGTGGTGAGGAGACAGTCTTCCTTGACTTGGGGTAGCATATGAGGGTAGTACTTCTAGGCGGAACCTCTCTTCTTCTTTTAGTGAAGGAAGTGCGTGTCAACTTGGTCTGGTTGCCATGAGGTCTAACGACAGGAGTTGTGGGTTGCAATAATGCTTCAAAAGAGGGATAGTCTACTGGCTCAAGAGGAAAAACTCCTTATGTATATATGCTACACATGTGAATATGTTGTACAGATGCACTTGAAAAAAATGCAAAAGAAAATAACTCCAAAAAAGTGGTGGGTCTGATAGAAAATGATAACCCCACTGGAGTATGTATATAGTGCAAATAAGAAAAGCTTGAGACTCATGGATTCCATCTTATGTAGCTTGCAGCAGGGAGACTTAGCTACACTGGTTGAGCTCTCAAGGATACATGGCTACACTGGCCATGGTCCATTCTCTTCTTCCTCCTCTTCTTGAGTCGGTTGAACTTGAACTTAGAAGGGAATACCCCGCTCCTTAAGGAAAGAGTGGCCAGACTGAGATCATAGAGTTACCTTGTTGGGGAGGGTTGTCAAGTTGCCACTTCTGAGGTGGAGAGCTTATCTCACTTACACAGTACAAGGAAAGACTCATAGTCTTCAGGGTTTGTGTATGTAGACTTGTTCTGATCTGGATTGTTGAGGAGTCTTGATTATAGATTAGTAGATCTTGGAGGCTGTTGAGTTTTAAACCTAAGTCTAAATAAGGTTCCGACACATTAATAATCCAAAGATCTGATCGAGCTCCATAATTCAATTTAATGAAGGCAAGTTTAATTTTCAGCATTAATCCATGCATTTTCTCCTCTTTTTCTTTTCCTTTTTCTTTTTCACTTTTTTTTCAAATAAGTGTTTGCTAAAGGACTAGCAAAGTTAAGTATAGGGGGTGATGAATACCCATTCATCACTCTTTATTCTTTTATTTTAACTACAAAACCTTTGCCAAACACATGTATATCTTTGTAAATATCAATAATTGTCATTTTGCATGCATTGTGTAAAAATAAATAATTAGCATGTTTTTGTGCATAATAAAAAGAATATAGAATTAAAAGAAAAAGAGGGAGATATTTAGAATAAATATTGAGTGACCTAATCCCAAGGGAGGGCTCAACATGGGCCTGACCGCATAAAAACCCAAGTAGAGGGAGATAAGGAAGCTCATGTGTGTACATAGACCTATATATAAATAAAAATATTTTCCTCTAAAAATAAAAATAAAAATGGGTTATTATATATTTGTATATATTTGTAAATATTAAATCAACATAAAAATGGAAAAATTAAAAAGAAAATAAAAATGCCTTCACCTTGAACATAAGCCATGCATATAGAAACTCTTTATCTATTTATTTATCCCTATAAATAAATAAATTAGAATCCAATAAAAATATGTACATAGTCTATATTCCACAATGTAAATAAGTAAAATAAAAATTACAATAAACTAAAAATAAAATAAAAAGAAATAAAAACAAAATCAATTTCCTCCATTGTACTTATACCATATATGTATATATAAACTTATTTATTTACCCCTTGTAATTAAATAATAAAAATAAAATAAAAATACCTAATGATTCCAAATTTTATGCTATAAATAAAATATAAGATTGGAATAAAAATGTATAAAAATAAATAATTAAAAATCAAAATTAAAAATATAATATTGTATATACCTATGTATATAATACTATATTGTAAATACCTAATTTTTATTTCAAAAAAATAAATAAAAATAAAAAAAAATAGTTCAAAATAAAAGAAACATTTTTCATGTTTTGAGTTTTGTGAAATTCGACCATTTTCTATTTATTATTTAATATATAAAATTGGAATAATTGGCAGGCTCTGATTGGTCCACGGAGGATGTTGACCCCCGGTCAACTCTCCCCACAGGACCACCAGAGCCGGATTCTGCGCCCGACCCGCATGTTCTCCCATTTATTGCGTCATGATCCGATCGCCAAAACCCAAAACCCCGGGTCCTAATCCATCGTCGTTCATCCCTGATCCACGCCCGGGGTGGATTATGGGGATCTGTGCTCCGACAATCTCGCCCGAACCTCTCTTAGCCGGACCCCTTGCCATATTTAATCCGAGCTCCGCCGCACATTTTACCCTATCTTTGGCTCCACATTCTCCCTACCAGGACCTCCACCACCTTCGCCTGAGTGACAGCAAGCGACCGGTGGTGTCGCATCGAGGAGAGAGTGACCCGACCATCGATCCGGCGACCTAGCGCCGCCGTGCGCCGCCCCTTGCGTGGTGCTCGAGCCTCGGGCATCGACGACCCTTGAGGCAAGGACCAGGAGCTTCAGCAACTTCTTCCTAGTCGATCTCAACCATCTGGTAAGCCTAGTTTCCCGTATCTTTTGCTAATTTTCGTTTACCCCCAATTCCATCCTCCGCCGACGACCATTGATTCCGACCACACCAGTTACCTTCTCGATCATCGGAATCGACCCTCATGCTCATGAGCCTCCTCCGCACGTTCTTCGCCCCGTCATCCAACCAAGTTCGCCACGAAACTGGGAGTCGAGCTCCTTCGACGTCGCATCGCCGGAGCTCCTTCGTCCCGATGCACCGTTCACCCCCCTCACCTCTAACCGGGTCGAGGCATTTTGCCCTCGACCCAGGAGGCATTCTGTGTCGCTTTGCAGGTCAAAGGAGGACCATCTGAGGTCCCCCACATTCAGCAAAGGAGCTTCAGCTCCGCCGCTGTCGCCTGGGCTCCTCGGAGCTCCTTGGCGCCATCGGAGGGGTTCTTCAGATGCGGGAGGCTTCGGCGATTCTCTTCCGATCATCAGTAGCCCCCGAGGAGGTCCACCGTGCGCGTATCGGGCCGGCGAAGTCCGCCGGCCATCTGTTCTTCCAGGAGCCTTCCCAGCCGTCCATTCAGCCTCTAGTTCTAGATGAGATCCATGCCGTTCATTTGAGGAGCAGCCTTCATCGTCAGATCCCTAGGAGGTTTGATCTGGACTGTCAGATTAGCGAGGGTTAGCACCAGTGATTCTGCACCGTTGATCCACCACGTGGTGCACCCTCTGCCGTCCGATCATCCCCGAGGGCCCTTCGTTGAGGAGCGGCCACCAGCAGCCGTTGGATACTCCACGTGGTGTGTCCTCCACCCTCGGATCATAATAAGGGGTAATATCACTTAGGCCCCCTTTCTTTTTGTGTTTATTAAATAGTCCTGTAAATATTTTCATAGTTTATTTTAGTTTGGAACAATTGCACTTAGGACCTTTTCATTTCTTATATTTGCATTTCTACCCCTGCATGTTGTGGACACGTGCATCGACACATGATTTTGTGGTGAAATTGAATGTATGGGCCTGTAGTTTGTAAGTGTTATGGAATGAAATATCTTTTTGGTTAATTGCATTTATGCCCCTGTGAGTATGTTTATTTCTACATGTGTTGAATTTCTTGGCTAATTTGCAATTAGTTCCCTGGGTTTTTAGCACATGTTGCTAAAAAGCCCTCGGAACTATTTTATTTACATATAGGTTCCTGAGTGCCCAGTTCACGTGCCTCGCGCATGCATTCGTGGTGTTTTTGCACCAAGATCCCCTGGACTTTGGTTTTTGTTACTTTTAGGCCCCCGGAAGGTATTTTTATTACGATCAGGTCCCTGTGCACTGTGGGTTCTTAGTTATTTTAAATAAAATATCAAATATCATCCAAATGAAGTGAAAATTTGACATGTGGCTCTTGCCACTGTGTAGAAATTTCACTGATTTTTAGGAAATTTTTGGAGCCCTGTTATTATTTTAAAAATTCAAAAACCTCTCTTTTTTTGTTTGTCCAGATATAAAAATCACAAAAAAAATATTAAAACCATCTCAAAAATTCTAAAAAATTCAAATTTTGTGTGTTTTGTTGTGTTTGATTTTCTAACCAATTTTGGTCATTTTTGGACTTATAAAAAATATAAAAAGCGAAAAACATTGAAAATTTCATTAAAAAATCTAATAATTCATAGAAAAACCAAAAATTAATAATTCTTTTTCTTGATTGTTCCTTCTTGTTCATACTTTACAGGAAAAATACCTTCATGCCTTGATCAGACCATTTAGTATTTTTAAATGTCTTAGAAGCCTGATTGGACAGTTTTCAGTTATTTTTGCCTTATTCCATTTTTAGAAAATCCTATAAAAATCAGAAAATTATCAAAAATTCACTAAAAATAGTAAACATTATAAAAATCATAAAAATATTTTTGTTTGATTTTTTTGGTCCTTTTTAGAGTAATTAAATAATTGTTGAAAGTTGCTTATTTCATTGTTTTTATTATTTTCTTTATAATTAAAAATTCCAAAAAAAAATAAAAAAATTAGAAATCCACCAATAAAAAAATTAAAAATCCACCAAAAATAATTAGTTTTTATTTTCTTTATTTTTCGACTACTTCGTTGGCCGCGAGGCCATCACGTGCTCTCTGAGTTCGACCCTGGTCGCTATACCAGGTTAATCCAATAGCTAGACCGATGTCTTGAGTTTTCATTGATTTTTGTCTTTGTTTGGTGGTCTGAATTTTTCTTGATTGAGCTCTGAGTCCCGAGTGACTGAGGTCACAACGACCACAGTTATTTACTTACCTTAGTCGCGGGATCGCTCATCACCCACCTTCCTTCTTTTTAATACATTAAATTAATTAATTTTCTTTTATCAATTCCTTTAAAAAATAATATATTATACCATCATATCATATAAAAAATTATAAACTACTCCACTTCTACTCACTTTTCTAAACTTCAATACAATCACATCACAATAACTACACACTTTTTCAAACTTCAATACAATCATATCACGACAAACCCACTTCAAACACATCCCCAGTTTAACCCTCTATCCAAACACCAAAATACAAAAACGGGTTACCCTCTACCAGTTTAACCCACCCTAACCCGCGTACCAAACGCACCCTAAGACTTTTATCATTACTTTATTTTTTATGCATCATATAGTACAATATATATGGACAAAAGGACTCTGATAGTGACTATGAAAAGACACTTCAATCCCCTTCAACGTCGAGCAAATATCCGCATTTAGGTAGCTAAAAATAAGTTAATTAGTGATAAATCAGTACTATTGGAATTAGAATTAGTAGACTGGTCAGAAAATATACCCAAGAGGCGAACACCATAGAAGATAATAGTCAACTAATCAAAAGCTATCAATGGGCATAACATATAAGTTTGAGTCGATTGATTTATAAGAATAGATTTGACTTAGAGTTGAATGCTATGCATATACATGAGGTTTAACATGCAATTCACTTAATAAAGTTAAAACAACACTTAAAACTCCTCTTGTTCTTCATTTCATCATTTATTTCATGTGTCAAGACTCCATGTCAATGTAACTTCATTAACTTGAGCTTTTATCGACTCGATTATAGCTTGAGTAGATCTAGTCAATCTTCATTCTTGCGATCTTTTTGCATTTTGAAATCCTCTGCTTGCTTCACATCTAAAGTACAAGCCAATACAACAAAACTTTCGTCATCACTGCAAATAAAGCATCTATTTGTGAAGTTACTAACAATTAAAGTGGAGGATAAGAATAGAAGTGGTCAATTGCTCCTTCAAAGTGCATTTTATCTGCGTGCACTTGTCACTTTAAATGAAAAGAACATCCTTCTATATCAACCATGTAATATGTATGGCTAGTTGAGAGAAACACCTACAAAGTGCATGTAGTACCCGACCGGCAAGGCCAAACCACAAATCTTTGTGACTACCTTAGATTGCTTATAAGACATTAGTACATTAACCTTGATAGGATTATTTGCCACATGCACCCATGAAATCAAGGAAGACCACCTATATACAATAAAATTCACACTTGGCGTACTTAACATACACACAATACTCTTTAAGTATCTTGAGAATGATGAACATATGTAAGTTGTTCTCTTAGTCATCATGGAGTAGATTAATACATCATCTACGAACACTACCATAGATTTATACAAGTATGGAGAAAGGGTGTTGCTCGTGGAATCCTTGAGGGTAATAGAATGTTTGTAATACCAAACGACATCACCACAATTGTGGTGGCCATACAAAGTAAGGAATACACACTTCTCCTTGATTCTTAACTAGCGATGTCCAAATCGTAAATCGATCTTGGACAACATTGTCACTCTGTACAACTGATCGAAAAGATCATCAATCTACCGGAGTAGATAATGGTTCTTCATGGGCATTTTCTTCAGTTGTTTGTGGTTGAAACATAATTATGTCCTTCTTTATAAAGAGAACTAGCGCTCCCTGAGATGATGCATTGGGATAGATGAATCTCTTCTCTAATATCCCCTCAAGTTGTACCTTAAGCTGTCTAAGTTTGATAGAGTACCATCGAGTATAGAGGAATGGAAATCTGCTAGGTATTAGGTATCGAAGTGATCTCAAATCATTCTCCCTTTTCAATTTGAAAACAAATCAAGAAATTCTTTTACAACCTTGATATCCTCAATCTTGCAATTCCAGGTAGCCGGCTAAAATAAATAAGCAAAGAAGCCTACACATCCCTAATCGAGAAGCTGATGTGCCCTCAATGAAAAAAATATAATCAACCTTAGTATCTATAGTACGTCATAAATCGAAAAGTTGACCTACTTGTAGATGAAAGATCATTATCCTCTCAAAATAATTTTAAATACTCTACCTAGATTAGTAAAAGAAATGCGAACGTCAGATGCCCCCCAATATGTACGGCTAGGTCCTCAAGTTCTTGATGTGTGATGAATAGACGACTCCTTATGCCCTTGATGTAGTTTGAAGATGGAAAACACGTTGCTACTTTACCTAGTGTAAGCACTAGTCGATGTGCTAGAAAATAGTATGTTGCCATGAATCAAGCAAATCATGCAAAGAGAAACCATGTACTACTTGACCTAGTGCAAGCACTAGTCGACGTGCTAGAAAATAGTATGTTTCCATGAATCAATCAAATCATGCAAAGAGAAACCATGTGCTGAAATAATACCTTAAAAACCAATCCTACATGCATGATAGTGCTCTTGGGTGTTCGTGTTCAAATGCATGTGGTAGTAATGAGACACTAGAACTTGTGATGTTGTAAGTCAACCAGGGTAGGGGAGTTGGAATCCTTGACCTCCATAACAAAATGTTGATGTGGAAGATTGACAAAACACACTAGCTGATCAAATAATATATGAGGTACATTACAAAATGATGATAGTACATTAACATCACTAATGCTCATTGCCAAAAGCTTGGTAACGATAACCTTATTACAACTAATAATCTACAGCCACTATTGCATGGCAACGTTTATTTTCATGTGATGTGTGATGACAATTTCAATATGAACAGAATTTTCGTTGTTAAAAAATATTTGGCTAAGAGAGGGCGAGGATGACTCAAGAAGTGTTGGAATGAGACTATCGAAGGGATCTTAGTTTTTGGGATATAAGCTCGAGATTGATCCAAGATAAATCTGAGTGAAGGCAAAGAATATATGTAGCCGACCCTACTTAATTGTGTGAAAAGGATTTGTTGTTGTTGATGTTGTTGTGTAGAGAATTATATCACTAGCTTTAATTTAGTTACCACAATAGTGTTTTCTTGTAGTAAAAATTCATTAATTTTCCGTTTTCATTTTTTTCCCATCCCTATTATTATCTTATTTTAAATAATTTAGGTTAAAAAATTAGTCGATTTTCTAATGTCGGGATTCTGATTATCATCTATGGGTGTCTATCATGTTGAATGAGTCGAGATGACCCAAACTCAAACTCGAGAGTACCAGCACCGGACCAAGCAGTATAACTACTCTCTAATTGATAAACATATTTATATTTTATGCAAAGGATTTATAACATAACGAGCAATTAACGAGTTCAACAAGTCTCATCTTGAACTCCGACTTATTAATATTCTTGTATTGTAATTTCAGTCCACACTCAGCTCATTAAATATATTGAGTCGGGCTTCTGAGCCATGAACGAGTTGAGTCTGAGTTGAGTTCATCAATCTCAAGCTTTCTAACACCCTTGTTATTATCATATGGAAATAATTCTTCAAACGTGTTCCTTATTCGCGTCATTTCATGGTAGAGCGGTTGGTGCTCAAAATCCCAGTTGGGATTCGGATGGAAGTGTTTTTTTAAGAAAAAAAGATCAATATCATTTATCTCATTTATCTAAAGATCGAGAGGAAAAAAAACGAAAAGTGAGAGTGCTTCTCAAGGAAAAGAGCTTCTACAAAATTAAAAGGATCTATACATTAAGATCACAAATAATGACATGTACAACCAATCCAAAAAAAATAAGAAGATCGATGACGATATCGACGTATAATTCATTGTCAATAGACCTTCATAGGGATATAGACGTCAAATAAAATGGAAACTAATTAAGGGGGAAATAGTCTATCAAAATGCAAACATGGTGAGGATCTAAAAGAATATGCTGAGAATATAATATCGTCGAGCAGTTTTGTTGGACTTTGATTTGTGATTTGAAGAACAAGTGAAGAGATGAGATGGGAAATCCTCTTTCCTCCCGTGGGATCGATCGTATTCGATCCGTCCATTCCTATATTATTTGAAATAAAAACATCTAGTTGGTTGTTGTGATTGGATCATAATTGTCCTTTCGTTTAGTTGGATCAATCGTTTGTACACTATTTTTTTCGCTTTTGTTCATGCAATTTGCACATTTATTTAGAATATCTCAATCACGAGAGAGGACTTTTATAGAAATAATTAAAGCTTATTTATTCTACTTGTAAACATGTTATTGATCCTTGTAAATTTTTGATCTTGTACATATCACTTCTTGGTTTCACCTTAAATTATAATTCTATTACTTATTGGATCCACACCAACAAAATTCACTTGGGTAGCCAATAGTTCACTACAATAATATGGGTTTATTGTAACCTTTTTTTACAAAATCTGTTGTTATATCCTCCTTTGTTAAATCATAAGGACAATATTTTTCATTGCAATATTATTTTTTATTATTTGAATTTAGCGATGGATATCAAAACCATTGTTATATTATTAGCGATGGCGTATATATCAATACTTATTGACTGCTATTTTTTCCGAAATTTTAGCTAATCGTCACTAATTTTTTAATTCAAAATTTAGTGACTATTAGCTAAGATTTTGGAAAATAGCAACCAAATAAACGTTGCTATATGCACAATCGCTAGTGATGTAACAATCGTTTTGGCATCCATCACTAGTTTCAAGTATAAAAAATAATTTCGTGATGAATACTATTGTCATTATATATTTAGCAACGGATAATATCGTGATGAAAAAAAATTAACTCTAGTCTCATTTTATTGCAGTGGTTTAACATTCGTTGTTTTATCTTCCATAGTAAAATATGTAACAACGAGTAATCTTGTTACTTGACTCTTCAAATTTACAACGATTATTGTATCCATTGTTATATTCCTAACAATGAATCATACAACAATGGCTATTCTTTTACTTTTCTTCTAATATCTGTGAAATTTATCAATGACTAAGTACAAGTTTCAACGAATAAGCTAACATATACTTATCATTATATGAATCTTTAGTAATGTTTGTTGCCAATTACGAAAACAAAAGCTAATGTTTAAATGCATAATATTCCTTGTTATATATTAAACTGTCACGACCCGACCCGCTAATCGAGACGAGGGCGACATTCAAAATAATCCGGTCATCTTAACCATGATTAGCATGTCCATAAAAATTCGACAGCAATTCCTCTATATTATGGACTCCCAAACGCTGACCTGTACCTGAAACAACCTTTATAAAACTTTTCATAACAAATTCACAAATCCTTCTAACACAACCACTCAAGTCATAATTCACATTCACAGTATCAAACATATTTCCTTTGCTCCTTATGTACAACCGTTGTCTACTATTAAAGTTTCAATACAAGTCTTTCTATTTCGCAAAATACCAAGTACCAACCATTTTACCTGAAGAACCCAAAAACGTTTCTGCAATATCACAAAATGCAGTAAAGGTCCCCACAGTCAGCAAACAACTTAATTCCTCTGCGCCCCCTACAGCTCCTTCTCAGGTGTATCTGTAAATAGTATTTAATAATAGAGGGTTGAGTCTAAACTCAAGATGAGCTTAGACCCAGCGAGTGGGTCTCAAGCACTTAGTAAGAAAATATATTGGCTATATAAAAAAAATTAACTTTGCTGGCTAGTTCTATAATAGGGCAATTTCATAAAAAATGAAGCTTTGCAAAATAATGATGTTGTACAGAAATTAAAATATCAAACTGACCAACTGAAATTAATATACTATCTAGCTGTTGAAAAAAAATCTTGCAGAAAATGAAAACAAATTTCTATTTTCTAGCTGTTATAACAACACCACTGTGGCTAACATACTACGTCCATGAACACTGAAACAAACTAAGTCATACGCGTAGACAGCCCCAAAGGCTAGAGAACACTCTGCATACGGCCCAAAGCCTATATGTATACAAAATGCGGACCCAAAGTCCTCTGAATTATATCTGACGGTTGCCATATCTGATGGCGTGTTTCAGGGTCATATCTGATGACGTCACCATATCTGATGGCTAGTTCATGACCATATCTGAGAGCTACTGTGGTGGTCATTATTTCTGACATATTTTCTTATCCATAGAAATATAACTGTAAGCTGAGAAATTTCTAATCTCTGAATCATACCATCATACTGAACTTATCTGTATTTATCTGAAAACTTCTGTAGTATTAAACGGCATAATTGAATACAGAAATATGAAACTAAGCTTTTCTACATACATTAAGCTTGCGTACAATACCAACTTCACTAAACTGCCATCATCTTGAACAAAAACACCAGCTTATCTAATTATCAAACTAAACTATACATGTATATAACATAATCAAAAGGCATCTCCAACTGTAATATTGAAATGTATCTATGAAAATAGGGGTTATGTTTTAAAATAGGCTTGAAACCACTCACCTGGGTTTGTATGTGAATATCTAAGCGTTATGTTTAAGTTGGCCACCACCATATCTCTAGCATCTTATCATCGAACATTCATCCTTTTCCGTGCATCATTCTGCCTAACATTATAATATTCCATGGTCAAAATACTAGATTGGCATCCAAAACTCATGCACTGGTTGAAGGCAGAGTCTTCCTAGGACTATATGTATTATTTTATAGCATATATACCGAATGTGCATAACAGTAGTTGTGTGTAACTATTTCCTTGTAATATTCGTATATTTATATTGAAATTCTGCACACATTACTAACCAATTCCAATGGAATTTGCAGTACTTTTAGTGATGATTATTTTATTTTAGTACATGCAGAAGTTGTCATATCTACATAGTTGAATAGGAATTAACGAATACACATAATTCTATCTATAACCCCTCTTATTCTGCTAAAGAAATTTAAAGGACCAACAACTCTTTAAAGGTTCTCATCCATACCCATATAAAATCATACAACTCCAACTTGCTTAAAATTACATACACACTTCATCTCTTAGTCTGCTCTCTCTGTCTGGTTAATTATCGCGATTCAACTGTCCCTCCCTCCAATTTTAAGAAAGATAGAAAACGGCATGAATTATTTCCATGTTCACAGTATTTACACGTATGGAGAATAAATTTGACAAACAAAATAAAAAAATTTTAAAAGAAGAAGACGGACCTTACACCATATGCATCGCAGCTCTCTCTATCTCTGCTCTCTCTTCCTCTTTTCGTTTTTCTTCAGCACTTCTTTCATCTCCCTTCCTAATAATACCTCTTCCTCTTTAATATCGTAGCACATGCTTATCTCCTCTGTGTACTCTTCTCTCAAGACTACACGTAACCCCTCTATGTGGCTTTTGGTCAAATTTAGTGGCCGTGCAACATTTGCCAAAAGAACCCCCTAATTACTTGCATATTTAATATTAGGACACATTTATCTAATAATGTATAAAGCATACGTGTACTATCATTGGTGGCAACATATTGTATCTATACCAAAACCCCATAGATATCTTATTTCTTAATTATCTTAAGACTATATTAAAATTATTTTGGATCCCCTTAAGATTTTGCATGCACATTGGAGACTTATCATTATCCATGTTAACTTGATATATTCGTACCTCCCATCCCACTACGAGGAATATGTTTCACCATTTCTCATGTATACATATCTTATCCATACCATATTTATTTAAACATCAATAACTCCATTTTTCTTTTACACATAATTAGTTAAGTATTACTAAGGATGGAAACGGTCAGATGCGGATTACGAATATAGGTATTATCATATCCATATCCAATAAATCAAGAGTATCGTCGTTTAGAATATAACAATTCACCATCATAATCTAGACCTCCCACCAATTCATTCTCTCATCCATCAAGTATGCTTTGGCCTATAAAGTTTTATCCATACAAATCTATATCTATGTCATTTCATATGTATATGCATATTCTAGAGTAAATATGGTAACAATATATTTGTATCCATCCATCGACTTCATTGACCTTTGCGTTTAGTATATAAAAAGTATTTTGTCGTGTCTGAATGTTACATAAACAATGTAAGATATGGAAATGAATATTTAAATTAGCCGTTATCATAGATCAATTTTGTTGAAGTGATCCATTTCCAGTTGTTTCAACTAAAAGTTGGGAACTTGTTATCTGGCTTATATTTCTTGACCTAGACATTAAATAATGTTATCCTTTTTTGGAAGGATTTCTTGGGAGGAAGTTTCTACTAGGCTTATATTTATTCTTTATGGTGTGGCTATAAAACTCGGCTCTTCAGTCTTCATATGAGAGATAAAAGATCATTCATTTCTTTACCATGATTTATTTCTTCCACATTGGAAGGATTTTCAATTTGAAGTTAATTTATATCTCATGGTGCATGCATTGTTACCTTGTTCTTTGTACGGTACCCTTTCCATTGTCTTTTTTCATATGTCTATAGAATGTATGCCTTTTTCGTACACTTTTTTAGCAGGTAAATACGAGGGAGGAGGGGTTTGAACCCTAGTCTTTGGTGGTAGGCACATTGCTCTACCACCGGACCATTGAAGCGGTTTTTTTATTATAAACATTATATTTGTATATGACCCATTATCATACATATTTTATATAGATTTTGACATCTACATCTTTATCCATTTCAAAATGGATTCAAATATGGCTATCCTGATATCAACAAGTATATGTATCTATATTTGCTCTGAAGTTGAAAAGTAAAGGGGAAATGTGGTCGGTTTGTCGATCCTCCCTTTCAGGTTGAAGAAAGCCCATTGAGGAGCTCCGTTGAGTTTAAGGTTTCTAAAAGGCATGAATCAAGACAATAAATGTAACAGGAACTCCGAATGCCACCAAAGCACCAAGAATGAAAGACCATCGCAGGGTATCAAAAACTTTGCGAAAATCAATATTCAATATAACCGCCTTATTCTTAGAGAGCGTGTCCAACCATCAAGGATTGGAAATGTGATATGAAGGCATCAGAGGTCGGTCTACCCTTGATGAAAGCACATTGAGATGGGAGAATTTTCTCAGAAACAGTGGATGCCCATCTATGGGCAAGAATTTTAGAGATAATTCGGATTGGTAGGTTAATAAGGTTAATGGGTCGAATGTTTTCTATCTCGTTTGATTCTCCCTTTTTGAAAATTAAATCTATAATTGTGATGTCAAGATGACGAAGATCTCTCGTCTTGAAGTGCTCATCATTGTAGCAAAGAAAATTATATCCATGAAGTCCACTCAATGAGTGGCTAACATTTTCGAATAAATTCTATAATAATGACCCATTAGGACCCGAGACTTTATTCCTTTTAAAGTATCGAATGGTTTACTCTACCACTTTAGCGAATGGTTCGCCACTTATGTATTATATAAAAGCCAACGTCCAATGTAAGCATTTTCTCATGTATTATATAATATGTTATGCCATAGATTTAATAATAAATACTAACATCACGTGTACATTAAGATTAATTTATGAAATTATTATTATATTAGATGAAAAATGAAAAATGTTAGTTACATGTGAATGCGATATTTTACAAATTGATATGTTCATTCTTTTACAGTGTGCAATTTATACTTACAAAATTGTGATAAGATTATACTAAAATGGTGGTGGTTTCTAAAAACTTAAGGAAAGACCTATCTCATTTGAAGGGACATGGACACATGCATGCATGCACACGTGCATGCACGCGCACATACACACGCGGTTGGGAATATGCATCAAGGTGCATGTAAGTTTACATGCACCCATGCCTCAAACGTCTATTTTTTAGCTTTTTTGAAATGAAACTTTGTGTGATTTAGACCACCATATCATTCCACCTCCAACTTAACCCGAGACTTTTGTTATATTCGCCAAGACCATGGAATTTTAAAGGTCTTAGAATTGATGAAATGGACCCCTTCTAGATGAATATATTAGGAGTGTTCATTTAAGTTTCGTGTTAAACAGAGACTTCTACGGCCTCTATACATATGTGATCGACGTTAACAATTATGCGATCGTTAAAAAATAGCTGTCTAGATGGAGACAATAGGAGTATCTGTTTCGCACGAAACTTGAATGAAATAATGTAGGATATAGTGATGAATTTCCACGAATTTATTTTTCAAAAAAAATAAAAATAAAAAAAGGAGAGGGGGAGGTGAGGAGAGCCAAGTTAGCTCCCATGATCAGCCTCATTTTACCCTATATATAGGTGTATGTATGTTCAGACAAAGCTATATAAACAAAAAAAAATACTTAACCAAGTTCACTTGAAAGAAACGTATAACCATCCTATCACTTTAATCATACTCGTCAAGCAAATCAGTGAACTTAAGATGAAACAATGTGCCGATTTTTTTGGTATCAAAAGTCCATTGTATTCATGGCTTGAGCCAACTTGATTAAAAATATATGTAAGAACGATCAACTTAAATTGTCTGGTGATTGAACAGTGTGCATGTGTGCCTATTTTTCCTGTAAAAAAAGAGAGAGTGAATATATAAAAGTTCTTAAACTATACACTCGATTTCAATGTCGTACCTGAACTTCAAAAGATAACAATGTGGTACCTTAGCTTTAAGATCTGTTTTAATGTAGTTCTTGACTATTGAAATTTAATTGATCATTTGATCTTTCTGATATTAAATCACAACAGCTCAAAATCACATCAAGACACATATTAAAAATCAATACTTTTTGAAGTTCAGGTGCAACATTGAAATCGAATGTATAACTCAGGAACTCTTGTATAATTTACTCAAAAAAAAAACAACTGACACAAGCAAGATGGTATTAGCTTTTCAAGTATGGGTACCACCAAACAAGAAAGAAAGCAGTGTAAAGTGCAAACACGGGGGAGAGAGTGGGGGCACCCAACAATGCAGGAAATGCTGCATGTGACGAGAAGCTCCACACAGTACAGGAGAGGCAGTGGTGGGGATGGTGACAAGAGAGAGAGAGAGAGACCTCTGCCCAACTTGCTCTCTTTTCCTCACCTTCTTCAAACAGACAGACGCGTTAATTAATTAATTCCCTCCATCCAGATTGGGATCTGATTGATTGCAGCACCTTCGAGTGAAGTGGGTGTGGGTTTCTGTGCTGCTTTCAACTCTGGTCCTCATGAGCTCTCCGCTGACCTCTGCGAGGAAGAAGGCACTCATCTCTTCTGGTGGGCGCGTCTGTGTGCAGCAGCCTGTGCTGGATTAGGTCTAGTGGAGGACCACGGCCGCTCCCTTTGGATGGGAGGCTTTATAGAGTAGAGGGATTTATAAGGAAGCCCTTCAAGTTTTTTGTTATTTATATATACACCACTCAAATCTTATAAATTATTTAAAAAATTACATGTATAACCCCTATTCTCTACAAGTTACACCGTGGACATGCAATCTTACTACTCTTACACCAAGACCCTTTACAGGGGCATATTTGTTTGAATAGAGTAATTATGTTTAATTAGTTTATGTTTATATATTAGGATATTGAGATATTTACACATGTTCCGGAACTTCTCTTCTTCTTTGCTTCTTCTTCCTCCTTCAGATAGACTAAGAATGATGACATCCAAGTCAAATCGAGTCCGAGGGTTGGGGAGCGAGGTAATAAAAGTGACTTTTCGTCGAGGATGGATGGGAGATTGGGTATTGGGCAATGATTCCAACATCGAGTCCTAGAATGGAAGCTAGTGCATAAGAGGATGTTGTTTGTTGTTATATTGTTAGCGACGAACCATATGTTATTATTTGTTAACTTTCTTATGCATTCATCTAATTGTTGCTAAATCGACAATGATTAGTACGAATTTTGACAATAGATTTTCGTTAGATTTTCGTTGTTATATGGATTTTTAGCAACTAATAAGACATTCATAGTAAATTACAAAATTTTAAAATAGCTTTGCAAAAAGTAATATTTATTCTTATAAATCTAATATTGGAAGATATAGCGATGGATATTCAAATTTGATGAAAAAAAAGAGTTGAGAAAGAAAAATAATAAATATTGAGAGGTTCTATAAAAAAAGATTTTTTACAAAGTGGCTCTTAAAACATGTTCAATTGCACCACAACCTTGACAATATATCTACTTACACTATGACTCTTGTATATTTTACCACGACACCTGCAATCTTGGTAGCTCTTACATCACAACCTTAGAACAATAATGTGAGTGGTTAGTAGTGTAATTACAAAAAATATAAGGTTTGTGAGGATAATTGGAAATGACTTTGTTATGACGTAAAAATCTCTTTATAAAATGTCCAATTTCAATGGGAAAACCATTTGATACAATATTGTCGTTGATAGAAACCGAAACAAGGCAAGCATGTAAAACAACAAAAGTTTATATCGTCAAACATGTTAAAAGATTTGTGGGTCTACGCATAACTACAAAGCTTTGTGGGGGCACCTATGTTATTATCCCTCTAAAGATAAATATTTAGTACATATGTTGACTAACCAATTAATCATGTATAACATTTTGTGGTTTTCTGATTCCAATATTTCGATTAATAGTTAAATAAGTACATTTAATGCGATTATGACACATATCCATCCGATACAATAGTTGAAACACGCATTTAATACTGTCAACAACGGTATTGACGTCAAAAAAATATAATAAATAATTAATTAAAGATATGATATTATTAATGGGCATGTGAATCATAAACATGCGCATAAAAGGATAGTAACATAAGTAAAAAGGGATTTCTACATCCATAAACCTGAGTAATTTCACAATTACATTCATTAATTGTGAATTACACCCAAAACCTCGAATAATCTTCCATTTTACACTCATAACCCTCCGTCAATTTAATTCATTAACTCAACCAGATGACTGAGTTAATCTAACCAACTGCGATTTAACGGTTGGGATCAACCAGATGTCAAAAAAATCTCGTCGCTCGATCGATCCAGCCCCTGCACGCAAGTCTGCTCCTTCGGTCCAGCACCTGCACGATGAGTCTGGAGGCATTGCTACATGGTGGCAGCATGTCGATGGTGGCTGAGGAGTACTGCAGGGCGGCAGCGTGCGGTCATGCAGGGGCGGGGGTCTGCAGCGGCGGAGGTAACCCGGGAGGGGTGGGGGGTTTGTGGGGGGGGGGGGGGGGGAGGGCTTGCGGGCAGGGGAGGGGGGAAGGGGGCTTCTGCGGCGGGGACGGGAGGGGGCCTCTGCGGCGGGGGGAGGGGGCTTTTGTTTGCAGGCAGAGGCTTCGTCGAGATTGGGGCCTACGACAGGGAGGAGGGCCTCGATGCCAGCAGGGAGGGGACCCACGAGTGCTTGGAAGGCTTTATCGAAGCCTACGGGCAGGGAGGGGGGCGGGTGGGGCTTCTGCGGTGGTAGGGGAGGGGACTTCTGCGACGGAGGCGGGAGGGGACTTCTGTGGCGGTGGGAGGGGGCTTCTGTGGGTAGGGAGGAGGGCCTCGATACGGGCAGGGAGGGGGGCCTCGATGGCTTGGAGGGCTTTATCGGAGCCTACGGGCAGGGAGGGGGGCATGTGGGGGCAGGGGCGGGAGGGGGGCTTCTGCGACAAGGGGAGGTTGCACGCTAGTCCTCATCGGGGCCTGCGGTGGCTTGGAGGGTTTCGTCGGGGCTTGCGGGCAGGGAGGAGGGCCTCGATGCAGGACGGGAGGGGGGCCTCGAGGGCTTGCGTGGTGGGTGAGGATTTAGAGGGCTTCATCAGAGCCTGCGGGCGGGGAGAGGAGCCTTGAGGGCCTGCACAAATGGGAGGTTGCAGGTTGGGGGAGGTTGCAGAGACGGGGGCCTGCATGTTGGGGAGGGGGCTTCAATGAGAGGAAGCAGAGGAGGAGGAGGTCGGAGGGTGGCCGTATCGGGGGCTCGCAGGGCATGGGAGCTAAAGGGTGGCCGGGTCGGAGGCTTGCAGGCAACGGCGGTGGGAGGGTGATCTTTGGTTACTTAGATTTTTATATCAATGGCATATTTTATAAATGTGATATAGTTTTAAGGGCAAAATTGTCAATGTGTAACCTTTTTCATCAGAGTTAACGGATAAAATATATGTTAACTAACACAGGGTTATGCTATGTAAGAGTTAAACATTATTCGGGGTCTTGGGTGTAATTCGCAATTACGTAGGGTTATGAATGTAATTACAAAATTACACAGGGTTATGGGTGTAAAAATCCCAAATAAAAATGCTAAGGTGGATGTATGAACACACACACGTAAAGATCGAGTTCGGAATGATGCAATATGAAGGAAAGTTGATGTAGCTCCGACCGAGGATAAGATGCGAGAAAACCGCTTAAGGTGGTTTGACCATTTGTAAAGAAGGTCAGCTGATGCATCGGTTAGGAGATGAGAATTTTGAGATGTTGAGCTGGCTAAGAGAGAGCGAGGACGATCCAAAAAGTGTAGAAATAAAACTATACGAAGGGATCTTAGTATTTTGGATATACACCCGAGATTAACTCAAAACAGATCTGAATGGAGGCAAAGAATCCATGTAATCGGCCCTACTTAATTGTGGGAAAAGGTTTTGTTGTTGTTATTGTATATTATTAGTTAGGCCATCATGGTCGCAAGATTTGGGGAGTGAAAAGAACGGAACATGATTGAGGAAATTAAATAAGGATACTTTTGAACCACCTGAAATATTAGGGTTGCTGATCAAACTGAAATATTTGAGAAGAACATATCTTCAAATACTCATAATTCAATCTCGATGTTTCCAAACAACTATATTGGAACAAGATATGCTCAACTTTGATCTAATCCTGCAGTTCAACTTCAATTCCTTAGTTCGACAATAGTCAATTGATCGAGCAAAATGATCTTCTCTTACATGGCACCTCAAGTTAGGGTTAGAGACAGATTGGATTAGATTGGATTTTAACTTAACCCATGTTCAATCCAAGCTTAACATAATGGAGCTTTTTTCAATCCAATCACATTCAGATTCAATCCATTTTGATCCGCTAGTTAATTTACAGGTTGGATCGATTTTTTTATACATACAACGAGAATGTACCCACTTAAATGGTCTGGTGGCATTGCAGTGTGCCTATCACCCAAAAGACCGGGGTTCAAATCCTCCCTTGTAAGGGTTGAATTGCATTAGGTAGTCCACAGCCATCATAAAAAATAATCGAATATTTGAACATGGATTTGAGCAAGAATCCATGTAGTCGACCCTACTCATAGTGGGAGAAGGCTACACCATTTGTTTATACAACAAGAGCATTGGGTTGAGCCCCCTTCATTGCAATATTACTTTTTTTATCATATAATGATTATCACTTCTTTCATTGTTTCTCCTATGTGTCTCTTGCACAATACCATGTTTTTTATTTTTGAATTATTAGTTCTAAATAGTTTCTTCTTATACACATAATCCTCGTGGTGTTTTTTGTCCTCATTATTCCAGTACAGGTATGTATACCTTTAATTATACTTGTTTTTCTTTGTGCTATAATGTTGAAAAATTATTAAATGTACTAGCCTAACAAGAACTAAAACCCATATTAATTGGGTCAGGCCGGATCATGAGACAACAGTTAAAAAAAGAGGCCACGACTCGACCCACAACCCATCAAATTAAATGGATCTTGAGCCTTTTTTTGGCACTTACATTCACCTAGAGATGTTTATCAAGCCAAACTAGTCAAGCCAAGCTTGCCTCGAGCTTGACTATGAGTTATGGACTTGACCCACAAGTTTCTTAACAAGCCAACTCGAATTCGAGCAAGTGAGTCCTAAATGTTCGCGCAGAATCCCAAGTCAATAAAAAATCGAGCTATCAAGCCAAATTATTGGGTCGTTGAGCTAGTTAATGAGTTGAGCTATCAAGCTAAGCAGCTTTCAACTCGAGCTCGACTCGTTCCACACATTAATCCGAGTTCACGAACTAATTAGTGAGCCGGGGCCAATGAGCTTTCCCGACACCCATACATGTGCATAAACATGCTAGTTACCTACGTTGACGACGCACATCTCCTTGTGTATGCATGTGCCTGATAGCACCATGCCTAAAAAATGAAACATACACAAAAAAAATCTCCAAATTTTGGGGATGAATATAAAAAAAGGCATAATAGACTGGGCAAACCCGGTCGACACTGCGAGGAAAAAATGTGGATTGGAGGTCAACTCAAACAATTAAGCAAATAATCTACACTTGAAGCACTTAATCCTCTGGATCAAACTTAAATTCTACCTGGTTTTACATCAGATGTACTGTGAGATGAAGATATCCGTTGCTTGCCAATATGAAATCTTTCAAGATGAAACCAACAACTGCCAAAAGAACTCAAGCACTCTCCATTTGCTTATTCATCTGCACTGTTTGAATGACTGAGTGAAATATTATAAGCAATCACTGAAGTATACCATCAATAGCATATCCCAAATGCAGCTATAAAAATGCCATTAGTGATATTATAAAGCAAAGCTAGTAGTTCTGAAAAGAAATTTTCTGGTATAAATTGATATAAAGCATTTTGGCAGACCTTGTTCTTGTCCAAGACCGATAGTATTTGGACCGAAATTGTTCGACATGTTTAAAACGAGGCTTGCTCTCATAGTGTGATCACATATTCTATGCAGAATATGGTTTATGATGCTAAACATGTTATATTAGAACCCAATTTATACCCAAACACCCTATTCAAACTAAGTTCATTTCTTAACATGGTTGTCTTTGTTGTTTAGGAAAACAAATGGTCAAATCCTGATACTTGAGGATCCCCTCGCATCGTCGATGTGATGTACAGTCCATCTGGGAAGTCAAGCTTAAATGAAAGAATTATATAAGGTCACAAAGAAAGAGGCAGAATGAGGCACCAGCGTGCAGAACTGATTAGCCAAAAAACCAGTTTTATTCAACTAGATTTGCCTAGAAATCAACAGTATACATCTGTTAAGTGGTAAGCTTGCAGTTGTCTGTGTTTTTCACATTTTTAATCAGGATATCTGATAATATAAAGGGGTCAATGGGGCTGCTCCCTGTGGGCAGCCAACATGGCTGCCCCGCCCCTAGGGGGCAGCCCCATTTTTCTCTAATATAAATTAGGACTACAAGAACTTGGCCAGGTTTAATTTATAAATGAAAAAACAGGAGGAATTCAATGAAGAAGAAGCAAAGCAGAAAGTATTTAGATCTAGACTGCAGCACAAGATTCAATGAAAGGAATGACAAAAGATCCAATATACGAAAGTTCTTAACTCATCTCTTATAACTAGAAGATGAATAAGCTTAAGTTAATGAAAAGACAGGAAGTCTCGAATGTAGTAAGCATAACATTGAAAAGCCAAGAAAACAGTCAAAACCTTATTGCCTAGTTGAGCTCGAACCCAACAAGTTGTCATAGTCAGTCTTACCTGATAGCCTCAACGATAGTCCAAACATCCAGTATTCGCAAAAGTGTTTGAGTAGTTATTGTTAGAAAATCGGAAGCGGAAGCAGAAACATAGAAAAGATAAACAGTAAAGAAGAACAACGGGATTTAACGTGGAACCCTACTCTGTGAGGAGCGGGATGAAACCACGGACGGCAGTGTTTCCGCCTGGAGTCGCGCCAGTGTTTCTGCCTGGAGTCGCGCCACTTCTTCTGATGCCGTCGGAGATCTCGGCATCGGGCCTGGGGGAACTCCACCGCTAAGAGAGGAGGGCCTGAGGGTAGCATCGCGCGCCAGGGAGATGCGCGCCTGGGTTGCATCGCAGAGGATGCGCCTGGAGTTCTTCGTGCTGGCGAGGGTAGACGAGGGTTGCGTCAAGGTGTTGCTGCCTCTTGCGCAACAGAGAAGCGGCCTGGACTCTTGAATTCTAGGGTTTCAGAAAACCCTCAAACATGAACATGAACAAATCTCCGTCGATCTGAATGAAGACGGAGATTTCCAGAACTGAACAACAGATCTTCAACTTTAAAAAACAACGAATCTCGAACAAAAAAAATCCGAAATCCTCGAGAATCGACCCACTCTGATACCATGTTAGAAAATCGGAAGCGGAAGCAGAAACATGGAAAAGATAAACAGTAAAAAAGAACAACGGGATTTAACGTGGAACCCTACTCTGTGAGGAGTAGGATGAAACCACAGGAGAAGCCCTCAAAGGGACATGTTTAGCATTGATTTTTCTCAATGGATACAGCCTCTCCAGAGCCTTCAAGTCCCACCACTGGACGATGTGGGACTAAACACTGGGTGGGGTAAATGGATCTCCTTCAGGATCCATTTACCCTGCTACAACACAATGGGCGCATACAACGAATGCTCCAACAGTTATATGAGAGCGGGATTATTATTTCACAACTCGGGCTTCAGCATTTAGGATGTTGGTCAACGGGTCTAGCTGGGTCTGAGACCAACAAGTTGTGAGATCTAGTTATCCTCGATAATAACTAGAGTTTAGGATTGGTAGTACATTGCATCTCCTCTCTATGTACCAATGTTTTTCTAAAACCTTCGAATACTACGCATCAGTCTTTTGGATAAACTAATTTGGTTCTGACTAAAAGTGATCAACCTCATTCTTCTCCAGCCTTTAAAAGCATTTTCCCATAAACTAGTTTGCTTTCCTTGGCAACACAAGTGAGCAGTACATCATAATTAGTCAATTTAGGCTTAATCCATCTTCCCCTTCATATCTCTGTACAAGCCCAAGGCCATAACTATTTGTTCATGGTTGTTGAGCCCTATTATGAGGATATTGTAAGAAACAAAATCAAGCTCCTAACCATAACTTCACATTAGATATTGAATAAAAATTATCTGTAAATTTGCTTTCTTCCACAACCAGCACATAATGGTTGTGAAATTTGCTTTCGTCGGCACAAGTCTATCTTGACGATGGTTTCCATAACCACCAAAGTTTCTTCAACTTTTCGACATTTACAAAGACCCTAAATTATGGTTCCTTAAGCAATGCCATGATGTAAATGACTTGATTTTTCAATTCATCTTTAGACAGAAAGCTTCTCAAGTATCACTAACTCTTCATAACCTACTTATTAATGTGAGGAGTGTATGTTTTGAAATAAACCGTTACTCCATCATTTCAAGTAATATCGGATAAAAAGCCAGAAAATCATCTATAGCATTTAGTCCAATAATAATTACATGAAAAGAATCTTCCCTGGGTGACAGAACAAGCTTTTTCATACAAGTGATCACCTTGAAAGCATTCTCTATCTGAATATTCCCACTTACGTGTTGAGGGACAACAGGTAAGGAATAACACCTTTTAAAACCATCTTCACTAGAATTTTCACCTTAATATCTACCATAATGCACTCACAAAAGTCAACAATCAATACATGATGAGTTACAATATCAGGTCTCAGACCTTCCCTGATGATTTTCTTTTAAGTAGAAGAATGTTATATGTTACCAAAGTGGGGGAAATACCTTCAAGCAACTGTCAGTGGAACAACTTTTTCTGCTTTCAGTCCAGTCCTTGGTTTGCCATGGATCCCTTGTCGTGAGCGCTATCATGTGCATCTCATGATAACATGATGCTTTTGCTGGTAAAAATGTGAATCCATGGGTAACAATGTGTATCCATCTGCAAGGTAATGTTGGTTTGAATGATGATTGCACGGTTAAAATGTGCATCTAGTTGTAAAATGCTGCACCTTATGGTAACACTTGAAACCACCTGATTTCTTGCCCCAACCAATCTCATCTCTTAGAATTTCCACGGATGATTTGGGTTATCACAGATGTACAGATGCAAATGCAGTCTCGAGGTGTGATTTTCCTTAAGGATGCAATCAATTATATGAGTAAATGGAAAACGATTCCGATTAAAGACTGACATTTTCTTCATGTTTAGTAAAGACAATGCAAGAATGCCTTTTCTTCTTGCAAAGTCAGACAGAAGAATACTGAGAATATATATCGGGAAAGAATCTGTTTTCAACTTTGCTGATAATCAAATGCAAAGCATGCTCCATATTCCCATGCTTGCGTATACCTAGTAGCAAGATATTGCATATTGCATTATTAACAAGTGAAGGTGGGTCGGCAGTGAATATTCTTTGCCTCCTGCATCTAGCACAAATTCCTTCAATAAACCATGTCTCCTCATCTCGTTCTAATACAGATAAAGCCTAGAGCTCCTGTAACTTCTAGTACAAGCATAAACAGAAATCATACCTCTGTTCTCCTTATGATAAAGAAGCCTGCTAGAAGATCCAGGAGTCAAGTTTGGGATATAGGCCATGCCTCCATATGATCAACATGGATTGTAGCCTTGAACTTCGGGAGTTCGAATTGCATAATTTTCCCATCTGATAAGATCATGGAACAAAATATCCTGATATCATTGAACAAAAACCATAAGGTCGCAGAACTAAAATGGTACCTACCTAAAAGCGGTAGCAGTCACCGTTACTCTGTCTCCACAGGACCTCGTCAATACAACTGGTGGTCATAGCCCATTTTTCAGGGCTATGGTAAGTTCCCATAAATGGATCGACAATATGTTCATTTATTGTTAATAAGAAGGTTTTTATCACTTGTGACTTTCTTTACATATACACTATAAGTTATGTCCCTTACTTTTTTGTAATACATGTTGTTCCTCCAACTTTTTACAAAATTCACAGTTACTCTCTTCTGTTAAGATAAAGTATGTGCGTAACTTATATTACAAAAGCGTAGAACTGTGAATTTTGTAAGAAGTATGTGGCACAACTGATATTACAAAAAAGGGAGGGACATACTTTTTTGCATAAGTTAAGGACACGAGTGATAAAAATCCTAATAAAAAATTGATCAATGATTTAGGATTTTTACAATTATGCCCCTCTTAACTTCTACAATATCAATTATATCCATCTCTTTTAAAAATATCAGGTTTTCTCTACTTTCTTGCATCATTACCCTGTTAGTTTAACTGTCAATGAGTTGAACTTAACCGTAGTTTTTCAAATCAAGATGTAGTTAAGAGGATCATAAATGTTCTAGAGAGGCTCCTCTGTTGTACAACAGAGTCTGTTGTACATCTAGAGCCGTTTGATCAAGATCGAGCGGTTCACATAAAATACAAGTTTTGGTGGCCCTTTGCATGTGAACCGCTCAATCATGATCGAGCGTCTCTGGTTGTACAACAGACCTCCTTTGTACAACAAGGATCCGCTTCCTAAATGTACCCCCTTCCTCCTCCTCCACCTTGACCTCCCCCTCCACCCAGCCCCTCCGCCCCGAGCTCCTCCCCTCACCACCCCAGCCCCTCTGCCTCAATCTCCTCCTCTACCACCTAGCCTCACTGCTCCCAACCTCACATGTCTGTAAATGTAGGGTTGCATCAATCGTATCGATGCTATCTTAGTGTGGATGCTATCAAACAATGGTGGAAGACTATGTATCCAAGGGTTTTAACAAAACAGATTGCGCTAATCGGCAGAAGCATGCAACTACTGATCGCACAACCAAATAGTTACCGAAAATATGTATGGTAATCTATGAGCAGAGATAATATTATTCTCAAATAAGGTCCATTCAACTAAGAGTTCTATTATTACAATTCTAACAAGTGTAAGTTTGTAAAATAAACTAAGAAATAAAGTAACATCTCAATTTTTCCCGTTGACATACAAATATCCTATAAATCATCATGCATTAGATCATACCGCATTGAGAATCCCAATGAGTTCGTACCCTAATCCCAAATACTCGATCAATCTTGTTCTTCACATAAAATTAACAAACATTATTTTTCATGAGTCTAATGCCCAATATGCATTAGGGTCCATGCATGAGAATTCTAACAATCTTTTAATCCAGTATATTGCATGTACTTAAGTTTTCATGAACAAATATCCTCATATGCATAATTGTTTCTATGCATGTCAAAGTTCGATCCCTAACAAATATAATTTGTCTTCCTTCATTAATATGGGTGTACATATGTAATATGCATAAGAATATATAACATACATTTCTTTCATCTTATGTGACATATTTCATAAGATTCATAACAAGTACATGTTTCTTTTATGGGTTTTTATCAGTTGTGCCCCTCAGAGATCTTGCAATTTCAGTTATGCCCCTATCTTTTTGGGAATATCAGTTGTGCCCTCAACTTCTTGTCGTTCTATCAGTTGTGCCCCTCGGGTTAGTTGCCTTCCATCTCCAACACAAACAGACGTTAACTTTAAGGACACAATAGGAATTACTTTTAAAAATTGGACCAAAATCTCCGGCCACTTCTTCTTCCTCCTCCTCCCACATCCTCTTCCTCTTCCTCCCCCTTCTCTTCCTACTTATAGCCTCCTACTCCTCCACAAGCTCCTCTCGACCACCTCCAACCCCTCCCTCCGCCCCCACACCTCTCTGATCGCCCCTGACTCCCGAGCTCCTCCCCCTGCCCCTCTGCGCCCGAGCTCCTTGGTTCCCTACCTTCGGCCCCTTCTCCATCCCCAACCTGGCCTCCCCCCCATCCTCAGCCCGACCTCCGCCCCCACCTACGGCCAATCCTCCACCATCTGCAAGCCGACCTCCCATCGCCGCCCCTTGCTTCCCCACCTCCTCCACCACCTCCGACCTCCCCCCGATGGCCCTTTGCTTCCTCACCTCTGCCCCCACCTCCACCTTCCTCCGCCCCGAGCTCCTGCACCGCATCTCCCCTTGCCCCCCGCATCTCCCCTTGCCCCCGCACCTCCCCCAGGTCGCCTGCACCTCCTCCCCCGCCCCAGGTGCGTCCTCCGACCCGAGTTGCTCCTTCCCTCACCCTCGTCATCACCCTGCGACACACCCCGTCCACGGATCGGAAGCTCCTCCTCTTAACATTCTGATCCAACAGAAGCACCGAAGATGCCATACCCGGGAACTTGGCCTTCGCACCGGACGCCCGACCCTCTGACGCACTACGGAAGAGGAGGAGGTGGTGTGGAGAAGTTGAATGGGGGTTATTTGGACAGTTGTGCCCCTCTAAACTGTACCATGGTTTGAAAAACCATGGTTAAGTTCAACCCAGTGACGACTAAAGTTACGGAAGGGCACAAGTGATAAAACAACAAGAAGTCGAGGGCACAAATGATATTACCAAAAAGTTATGGGCATAACTGAAATTACAAGATCTCGGAGGGGCACAACGGATAAAAACCCTTCTTTTATCATATAAATCACCTTCCATGTTAGACCCCTTCAAGTCACTTTGCATGACTTGTGATGGTTTAATTTTCTTAAACCAACGCTTGTATAATATGCATGTTTTTATTCTTTTATTAAACCATTTTCTTGTAAAACTCATAATGGTTTACCTCAATAACCCATTTTCTTGCATAACTTTGATGTACGTATCTTGTTACGTTTTCAACCGCCGGCCCTTACGGTCCATGGCATGACATGACAGTGTAGCTGTTACCTCTGTGGTTCCTTGCAACCCTACACCCTTTGCAGCATTGCCCTTTGGGCTAACATTACTCCCTATCGTCGTCCATATTATAAGTCGGTACCAATATTATTCATGGTTCACTTGATCTTATGTTGTTTATCTATAAAACTTCTTAATTGTTTTTTTATTCCCATCGTACGTATATGTTCTGACTTATCCCCATAAAATTATAACATGTACTTGGATAACATTCCTTTGTACAGTTTATGAGGTTAAGTTCCTATAGCATAGTACTTATCTATGTTATTACTTGGTTACTTAAGTTCCTGTTGACATAAAATACGTATTTTATGTTATATTCCACTAATTAAAATGACAGCTATTAATGGAGACGGATTACACTTAGAATATGATGATTCCCTGTTAAGTGCATAAGCATAGAGGTTTCGTATGGATTTGTAATCATAATTTAGTTTCGTTAATATTACAACAAAACCCATACGAGCCTATTCAGGTGAGGACATTTTTAGACATACTGGATACACTCAATCCAAAATATGGTTCTCCAGAAATATGGTTTATGTTCTTGTAAAGAGAAAGTTAATTTGTGAATAATCGACATTTGTGAAATCCTATCAATTACTGATACAATTGTGCAACCAATGAGTTACAAGAAAATATTATTTTTTAAATAAATAAATAAACATAACAAAAGGGTTCTGGTTGCATAACTTAGATACGGTGAATGGATGCTTTTTTCCAAATATAAATAGTAATATTGGCAATCTATACCTTGATTTCATGAGATTTTGAATTGCAGTCACCATGTAATTAAAGCATGCTATTATGTATTTTTTCCCATAAATAAATGTATTTCTTTAAAAAAAAATTGCCAACCATGAAGAGGTACCATATCCATTTTTCAGTTATCGACCGCAAGAACAAAATCAGAAATAATGGGAGATTCGAAATAAATATGCTATTAAATTATGGAATCACATTCTAGATAGGTCGGCATGTAAATACATCATCCTACGGTTCCAAAAACAAGTATTTCGGTGTCTTATCTCAAATCAAGTCATTATAAAAAATGTATCATCTTGTAAAACCGCTACATACATTAGATCGTATTCTGGATGTGATCATTATTCAAACGAAATCATAGATCTCTCTCTCTCTCGAAGAAGCAATAGGAAGGGGATAATGTCTTTGTAGTCATTGGGGTTTTTAAAATTTTCTAATGAGGTGTAATCAATGTGGTACTAAATGATAATAAATCTATCATTCTAGTTGTGATTAACTGTGATTGAGAATAAGGGAAAATAGTTGGGAAAAATATTCTCAGCCGTTACAGTATCACATCCGACTGATTTCACTCCCTACTTGTGCATCGTGGGGGCAGAGAAACATCTAGCATTGCTGCAAATCAGCAACCAAATATTTGAGTGGGAAAAAAAACTGAATTCCAAAGTAATGAACCCATATTGTGAAGAACAATTTGACACCTTTCCATCTCTAATCATCAGTACTCGTTCGGATTAGAACAAGTGGAATAAGTACTGTAGACATCGACGTAATGGTCGATAGTTTTCCATTCTTGTTTGATTGGGAATTGTTTATTAATTTTGTGCAAATCACATGGGAACCATTATGAGCTATATAAAAGGGCTATTATTATATGAACTTAATCATTTAAGGGATCCAAATCAACTTGGATGGGCACATCATATTGCATTTATTTCAAGTTCTTTTTAAGTGAGTCCATATCATTTGTAACCGTTTGAATAAATTGAGTTGGGAATTCAATACAACTCCAAGTAGTTCTTCTAAACAAGCCCATTAAAATTCATCATGTTTTACTATTCATTCAAGAACAGATGTTCGAGAAAATGACTTCTATAAGGGAACCGACCTCAAGTATTTTCAATATTTCTGCATTCTTCATGCTTCAAAGACATGCATGACTCTAAGTTGTTAAACATGTGGTTTCTCGTTTGAACCATTAGATGAAATATAAATATTCCATATCTCAAAAGTGATATTTATATGTTTATTTCAAATAAAATGATTACTACTGAAATTCGCTTACCCATTATAGTCTAAAACCATCTTATCAATCTGTCAAATATAGTTTCTCAAATGATTAGACATTTCTCTAACATAAATAAATTGATAGATTCGCACTTCATGATAACCACAATATGAAACTTCCTAAGTTTGACATCACCAAGTCAACTTGTTAAATTGACTTGTTAGAAAGTTTGGAATCTTTATTTATATACACATGATAAGCATCAACTACTTTCATTGGATAATAATTTATAGAGAAAAAATATTTTTTATACCATAATCATACAAGGTACCCACTACTGATGCAATATAATTGAATTTCTTTCGGATCAGGATATCATTTAACAATTACATAATAGCATTACTAATTAAGGATGAGCATTGGGTTGGCCCTTGCAAACTATTCTGGGCTCAGTCCAAGTCCATTTAATAAAGTGGGCTTTGGTACAAGTCGAGGCCCAAAAAATTTATTAAAGATTGCCTCAATCTTAGTCTTGGCATGAAATTAGTTAGTCGGGATTGGGGTCTGCTGACCCAAACTACTTACACATTTAACACCAACGCTAGATAATAACTTAAGCTCGTCTTTCAATCCATATGTCATCAACACATACTCTTTTAATTCTTTATTGTAAAGGATGAAGTTACTACTCTATTCTCATATAATATTTTATTAATTATTTTTTTGTACATTACAATTTTAATTTGTTATAGGAAAGACTCAGGAGTTGGACATCCATTCAACAAAACTAACCAATCACATTAGATTAGATGGGTAAAAAGTACCAATAAACATATAACAATCAGCTTATATATGGGAGACTTCAAATGATGCTGTGAATTTTCCCATATTAGGAAAGTTTCCCATTACATTCATTTATTTTGTAATCTTGTGTCTAATAATAAAGGCAATAATTATTTCAATTTTTGTAGTCGGAGATCCATTTTGATCATTGTGATCATTTTTATATTTAGTTAGTAACAACACAAAATTTTAGCCATCCCTCACTCACTCTTACGTTCATGGAGATCGGAAGAAAGAGTCAAAGGTCAACACGATCGAGAGGAAGAGGATGAGGCAGGGATGGGGAAATGTCAAGAGGATGTGAGGGTGCACGATGGTGATGGGCTCCTTTTCGCTAGCAAGTCAGCTATGGAGAGAGCATGAGTGAGGGGAGATGGAGTACTCCTTGCTGCATATATATGGTGACTGTAACAACGAATCGAGGGAAGGGTCACTAGTCTAGGGAGGACTGGAAGGTGCAAGGGCTAAGTCGATAGGGGAGAGATAAATGTTATCTCCCCTCATTGTGTTAGTACCTTGGATCATATCTAACGGACCCGTGTCCTACCCTTCTTAATTAGTGAGAATAATGTTGCAAAATCGATGTACCAAAACTCACATTGAAAAATAATATGAAAATAGTTTTAATATGGTTGATTTGTTTATTTTACTTGAGAATGTTCCAAGATCAAACACAAGGAGATAATGTGAGGGTTTAGAATTAACTTTCGAAATAAATTAGTAGTTCAAATTTTTAAAGAGATGAATTTTCAAGGTTCTTTTTAATTAGTAAATTTTTATGGGTTCTGAAATAAAAGATGCAGTTAATTAAAGAAACTATAATGCATTTTGTAATTTTTATGCAAGAAAATAATGAAATGCAATGTGATACAAAAAATAAGCAATGCACTTTTTGGATTTTTAAATAAATATGAATGAATGCGAAGTAATTGTGTAAGCAAGCAAACCAAAGCAAGCAATATCTTCTCAATTTTAATTACAAGACCACTGGATTTCTAGAATAATTGATCAATCAATGCCAAAATTTATTTCCAATGGTACCCTAATTTTTCATAATTTTATTTCCAACATCTTCTCAATTTTATTTACAAGCGATCCGACGGTGGTCCGTGCGACGTTGATTAATGGCTCTGATGATGTCCCTTATATATAATCGACGGCTAGGAATTGCAGTCATGATTGGAGGCCCTTCCTTGAATCTATGGTTGGTGCTAACGACCAACATAGTAAAGGATAAGGGAAATCCTTAAGCGCATCACAGAAGCGTGATGATCGCATCCAATGCGATCGGAGCGACTAGTCGCACTAGTTGCTCGGTGCAGCAGAATTTAAAAAAAAATAAATCATATGATGATACCATATGATCCAAGAACATTCCTTGGATCGTTCCATCTAACCATAGAGTATTAGAAATACCTCTTGAAGTGTGATTGCGATCACTTGATCTCTAAAGTAAGATATCCTCCTGACTCAAGTCCAATCCACGAAGAAGGTACTTGCGGGCGCGATGATGAGACGCGTGCTTCCCGCAATCCAAGATATAGATCCAAGCGATGAATCTCCTGATTTCATCCAATGAATTCCAATGTCTTCCACTTGTGCTAGAAGCACCAAGGAAGAAGGAGATCCACGAGCAATCGAGGTGACAACACGACGGCATAGCGACGACTGCAATTCTCTCAACACCCAAGGTGGATGGCCACATTAGAGAGAGTTGGGGAGTGAGAATGAGGATATAGAGAGAGAGTAGACGTGTGTTTTTTAAGGGCTAGGGTTGCCCCTTCTTATATAGTAGTTTGGGAGTCCATGGATCACAATCCATGAGATACACAAAATCAACGGTTAGATTGATTTTGTGTTTTAATCAATGGACATGATCATTGTTATTTAATAAAGCAACAATAATTAATTTATATTAAACTAAATATATATATTGCATTATCATCAACATAATTTAACTTAACAAAATTCATCAACACAAGATAATAAAGAGGACAATAACTTCCTCAAAAGATGGGGCGTCACCTTTGAACAATTCAAGGGTGACGCCACTTCTTTATTAGGTGAGTTTTATCTTCTTTATTTTATGAGATAAAATCTCATTATCTTTTAATTATTTGCAACATCATTTATTGCAAATATATTTACTAAATTAATTCCAAATTAATTAGTGAATATTTCAAACATGCCATTGAAAAAAAATGTGAATCACATTCACAATCCAAAACTAAATGTAAATTATATTTTCAATTAATCGCCCAATGTGAATCTAATTCACATCAATAATCAATTAGTAAATATTATTTACAAATGAGCTCTCTCCAATATATTATAAATCATATTTATAATATACATCGATATTATGTATAGCATGGATAGTACTATCCACATTCTGCATATCCTTGATAATTAAATCTCATTTAATTATCTTAGTTAATCATTCTCATAAAATGAATCTCGTTCATATTATTCTTGATAATTAAATCTCATTTAATTATAAATATCCTAATGTTCGGATAAATAATTCATCAAAGGAATTATTCTTGAACTCCTTCAAGAATAACGTGCTTTCTCCGTAGATACTTGGAGATAAGGACATGGCGATTGTACGTTCCATGTATAGTGACTTGGATATTGAGGTCATATCTCAAATCCAGATCTCGGGGACCTCTCATAGATGCTTGATTAAATCAAGTCCGTAGACCTAATCTTCTCATTGCATCTGAATCTCATTCAGACCAATGTCCAATCCTTGGACCAAGATTAGATTACTTCTCTCTACTGAGAGGAGTCACTAAAATCCAGACATGTTTCATCACTCCCTCGGAATGGAAGCTTCATGGTTATACAATCGTTTATGATCACATCACCTTCAGGCATTCCCAATACATGTACATCCTGCATACTGGAAAACCTAAAGTAAACTCGAAGTCTAAGATCACTTTAGACTGTCTTCTTCAGGATTTTATCATTAAGATTCTCATTTAGTCATTGGGACTTGCTATCGATCATATGCTTTCCAAAAGCATATATCATACCTATAAATTTTGTCAAGTTTCCAAAGCAAGATGACCATTTATGGAAATTAATATATATCCCAATACCTCATGAGTGAGCTCATGTCTTCCGATTCGATAGTGAACCTGTATGATCCCTTTAAGAGATCGTATCACTCATATGCCCTTGCATGCACACCAGCTCACCAGTATATAGACCTTTATTAGGCCATCAACCTATTGGTCTGCCAAATATACATACTCAGACATGTAACAACACATCTATCTCAGGTCAGAGGATGCATGCATATATCGTGATAGCATACGATATAGATCTTTAGTTATCTCGATCTCATTAAGTCAACTCATTGACCTAACTTATCTTACACCTCCGAATCTCTATTCCCATGCAGAGGACCTGCATCAAAAGGTCGGTCAGATATCAGCCTTTAGAGCTAGGATTGCCATCTTCCACTCAGGCTGGAGATCACATCTTGACAATCATTTGACAGTGCTTGATGAGTCTTCAATCTAACTCTTTAGATATTCATCTAAGCACCAGCCTCTATGATTCAACAATTGAACTAACAACTTTATGATGTCAAGGCATCCATGGTACATAACCCTATTTGTACAGAGAGTCCTTATAGTGAATTCATTCACTTAATTTCAGACAGGGAGTGAAATAAACCAATAACTTTTATTGATATATCAAACATTACAATAACATTTATTGTAGGAATGGCTCGCCCTGAGCTCACATTACTAACAATATCCTACTAGCCCTCAGAACCATTCAGGTACAATCCTTAAACCCATACTCATTACATGATGGTCGAAAACCTTATGTGTCAGAGGTCTGGTAAGAGGATTAACAACATTGTCGGTAGAGGCTATCTTGGTGATGACGATGTAACCACGCTTTTGAATCTCCCGAATGATGTGGTATTTCCTTTCCATGTGCTTGCTCTTTTGATGTCTCATGGGTTCCTATTCCTGAGCAATGGCTCCCGTGTTATTGCAGAGCAACGGGATGTGAGTATCAGAGGAAACTATGCCAAGTTCTAGTATGAACTTGCGCAACCACACTGCCTCCTTCGCAGTATCTGATGCAGCTATGTTCAGCTTCTGTTGTTGAATCTGTCGTAGTGTCCTGCTTCTTGCTTCTCCAGCTCACCACCACCGTTCAACAAGAACACAAATCCTGATGTCGACTTTGGATCATCAATATCAGACTGGAAGTCAGAATCTATATATCCCAAGACCTGGAGATCACCATCTCCATAGACCAAGATATAATCTTGTGTCTGTCTTAGATATTTAAATATGTTCTTTACTGCATTCCAGTGTTGTTCTCCATAGCAGGATGGGTAACGACTTACCACTCCCACTGCACGGCAGGTATCTGGCCTTGCACACATCATGGCGTACATCAGATTTCCCACAGCTGATGCGTAAGGGCATCCAGCCATGGCTTTCTTATCCTCAACAGTTTGGGGAGCCATTCCTTTAGAAAGATGGATACCATGTCACAAAGGAAGGAAGCCTTTCTTGGAATTCTCCATATGGAAACGTTCCAAGATCTTATTAATGTACCCATGTTGTGACAATCCTAAAATCCTCTTTTGTCTGTTTCTGAACAGCTTCAGACCCGAGATATAAGAGGCTTCTCCAAGATCTTTCATCTCGAAGGTATGGGATAGCCAAATCTTAACACTGGTCATTATTCCTGTATCATTCCTAATGATAAGGATATCATCTACATAAAGCACGATGAACATAATGGCGCTCCCACTAAGCTTCTTGTATACACAAGGCTCATCAGGGATCTGAATAAAATCATAACTCTTTATGGTTTCGTCAAATATGATGTTCCAGCTACGAGAAGCTTGTTTGAGCCCATAGATAGATTTCTTTAGCTTGCATACTTTTCATTCCTCTGTTATGGAGCCCTAGGGCTGCTCTATATAGATATCCTCCTCGAGGTATCCATTGAGGAAAGTCGTCTTGACATCCATTTATCAGATGTTGTAGTCAAAATACGCAGCTATAGCTAGCAGTGCTCTGATGGACTTAAGCATAGCCACAGGAGAGAACGTCTCATCATAATCGATGCCTTCTCTCCGTGTGTAACCCTTGGCTATGAATCATGCTTTGAAGGTCTCTACCTTCCCATCAGGTCCCCTTTTTCTCTTGAAGATCCATTTACATCCAATGGGTTTTACCCCTTTAGGTGGATCCTCTAGGGTCCATACACCATTCTTATGCATGGAGTCAATCTCTGACTTCATTGCTAGCATCCATCTATCCATGTCTTGATCCGCAAGTGCTTCATCAAATGAAGCTGGATCATTGTCAGTTTTAGCCGACACATGGAATCTGTACCTTTCAGGCGTTGCAACCACCCTCGAACTCCTTCAAAGAGGTATGAGCATTTCATCTTCATTTACTTCTTCAGTTTCTGGTTCAGGAAGCTTAATATCCTCAGGGGATTCAATGAGTTCCTTTACTTCATTTTTATCTTGACTCTTAAGAAAGTCATCTTCCGGAAATTTTACATCTCTAGATTCAAATACCCTTTGAGTCTCAGGGTCATAGAGGTGGTATCCAATACCATCTCTAACATACCCAATGAAGTAGCACTCTCTAGTGTGAGATTCTAGTTTACTTGTGTCTACGTTCTTCACATGGACCAAGCAATCCCAAATCCTTAAGTGTCTTACACTAGGTTTGGTACCATACCAAAGCTCGTGAGGTGTTTTAGGTATATACTTGCTAGGAATCTTATTCAATATATATATTGCAGTCTCTACTGCATATCCCCAGAAACTAAGAGGTAAATATGCTTTACTCATCATTGAATGGACCATATCCATGATAGTCCTGTTGCGTCTTTCAGTAACACCATTAAGTTGGTGAGTTCCAGGAGGAGTGAGATTGGAGACAATTCCATTCTCTTTGAGGTATTCCTTGAATTCATCTGAAAGGTACTCACCACCTCGGTCAGATCGAATCCGTTTAATCTTCCTATCTGTTTGGTACTCAACCAAAGCCTTGAACTCTTTTAACTTTTTAAAGGTTTCGGATTTATGACGCAATAGGAAGATAGACCCATATCACGAATGGTCATCGATAAACGTCAAATAATATCGAAATCCATTTCGTGTTGCGGTACTGAAGGGACCACATACATCAGTATGTATTAGGTGAAGAACACCCTCGCATTTTGTAACCTTATTACGGAAAGGCATCCTAGTCCTTTTAGGTTTTTTATTAGTGATAATAACATTCATGACAGATTCATCAATGTACAATTCATAGAGTCCACCAGAAGTCAGAACACCATCCGCAATATATCTATCATAACGACTTATGACAAGTTTATTACAGAATAGGAACGAATATCCATTTCTAACAAGCTTAGATACAAATATAAGGTTCCTTCTAACATCTGGAAGATAAAGACACTCTTTAAGTACGAGGACTCTCCCACTAGATAATGATAGTCTATAGATCCTGACGGTGACTGCTGCAACAGTTGTATCAGATCCCATCTGGATGATTATCCCCCCTTCATTAAGATTCCTAGTTTCCTGAAACAGATACAATAAATTGTTGAATAGAAGTACCCGAATCTACTACCCAACTACCTTCTCGTCCAACGAGAAAATTAGTTTCAATGATGAAAGTAGATTTCATACATGCTGGGGCTTTACCTTTGTCAATTGACTTCAGGTAGTCTGGACAGTTACGCTTCCAGTGCCCCGACGTCTTGCAGTGGTGACAGACATCGGTCTTTTTCGATGTCATCAGTGTGGAAGCACTAAAAGATGAGCCAACTCCTTGATTCTTCTTCTTTCTCTTCTGGGCTGGGCCCTTCCGAGAACCATGCTTCCGACCGACCTGTGCAACCATTGTATTGCTAGAAGGACCACCTTTCTTCATTACATCTTCCGCAGACTTTAATGCAACAAGAAGTCCAACGTTAGTCAAGTCCAACTTGTCATGTGGAATGAAATCACAAAATTATTGAAAGACTTGGGCAAAGACAACAGAATAAAGTCAGCTTGCATGTCTGCATCCATATTTGCCCCAAGGGTCTCCAGCTCAGACAAGTACCCAAACATTTTGAGTGCATGTTCTCGGACTGAAGTCCCTTCCTGCATCCTGCAACGAACGAGTTCTTTCATAATATTATAATGCTGGGTGTGGTTTATGTCACCAAATATATCTTTCAGATTCTGCATTATTTCCTGGCTTGTGCTCATCTCCACATGTTGCTTCTGAAGAACATTGTAGAGCGAACCCAGGATGTAACATCTAGCCAAGACATGATCTTCATCATACTTGTCATTGTAGTTCTTTTCTTCCTTCGTCTTAGGGCTTTCTTGCTTGCCCTCTGTGAGTACATAACTTATGCGCTCAACCGAGAGAACAAGTTCCAATTTATGGATCATCTGTCTTGAAGTCGTGCAATCCTCCCAACGTCTCTGTCCGTAAGGGGATAGTACCTTGCCTCTAAAATCTCAGTTGACAGTCCAATCAATTACAGATAAAACATTCTACATAGTCCGTCGCATTCGATGAAGGCCTTCCTATATATCTACTCTGCCCTATCTTATTAGCTTCTGTATACTCAGGTTTAGGAACAACATACCCATTGCTGTCTGGATGACTGAGAGGTTCCAATACTCTTTTGACAGGACCCAGATATATAGTGGTATTCTGTATCATTGAAATGGACTCTTCTGCCTATAGATGAGTTGGTATTTCTTATCCCTACGGGGTCTTCGACTTTCCCCTATCTCAGTTACTGCCTGATTCCTTAGACATTCTTGTATCAGCAGAACAAACCATATGGCTTGCTTTGAGGTTGGCCTCCAACAAGGAAGGTCCTGTAGGAGGAGGTTTTTTGAAACTATTGATCTGGGTCAATCTTCTTGGTGAAGGAACTAAGAAATCTGAATAATTTGGTCTGGTTAACTGGTTAACCTCCAAAAGCCTGCTGAGAGGGTTCATGGACTTCATTGTCTGAAATTAAGAATGCACTATATTAGAACATATAAAGAATTATATATGTGTTGAACCCGAAAATCGCAGAGGTCGTGTTGACTCACAAGGCGAATCAACAGTCGCTGATTTGACCTCCAACGAAATCCGCAGTTCAAACAACAATTAACCCACAACAGATAAATCAAGCAATGAAAGTAAATATACGGAGTTAAAATTTATTATAACTCTACAACAAGATGTGTATAAGTGCAAGTATGTGTAGAGGTCGAACACAGGGAGCAGACAGGTAGAATGGGGCAAAAATGCACAAAATGTGTGAATGTGATGTATTTGCCTATCTATGCTAATTTTTTGTGGGTTTTTAATTTTATATTTTTTAATTTTATTTTAAATTTTATATTTTTGTATTTTGGTTTTTAATTTTTTGATTTTATATTTTCTTTTTTTTTATATTTTATATTTTCTTATATTTTCTTTTTCTTTAAAAAGATAAAATAAAGTATATATACAAAATAAGGAAAGAGAGAGTTAAGGTATTTATAAAAATAAATAAAAATAACTAAAATTAAGAAAATAAAATATTTTTGGTTTTTTTTATAATTTTATAATGTTTTTGTGATTTTTCTGGATTTTTCTTAATTTTTTTGGTATTTTTAAAGTCAAAAATACTAGAAAACAATAAACTAGGTTGCTGGCTGAAATTAGAAATGAGGATGAAAAATATAAAACAATGTCCAAAATTCCTCAAATTAATTTTAAAACAAAGATAATAAAACAAAGAAAATTCAGGAAAAGAAAATACAATTTTTAGATTTTTTATAATCTTTATAAATTTTTATGAAGGTTTGTAGAGTTTTGTACTTAATAGGAGTTTTGTTTCATATTTTTTTAATGATTTTTGGTCTGAAATTAAAACATACTAAAACATGCAAAATATATTTTTTGGGAATTTTCTGATATGTTTTTATATTTTTTATGGATTTTATAATGTAAACAGTGCTGAAAATGAGTATTTTTGATTTTTTATAAATATGAAAATGTAATAAATATGCAAAATAAAAATATGGCGTGAATCTATACTGCAACAGGAACTTAAGTCTATTTTTTGGTGATTTTTGGAATTTTATAGATGCGTGCAAAAAATAGAGATAACAACAAGAAACTACATGCAAGCAGGGACATAAGTGTAATTATGGAAAAATCCGAGGGCCTCTGCACAATATTTCCACAAAACTGGTAACTAATTAGCAATGCCTCTGGATCGATTTCAAAAAGCTAAAGCGCCAGGGATATAGCTGCAAAAATGCCAGGGTCACGTGTGTGAGCACACGCACCTAGCAGGGACGATATCGCAATTATCAAAAACCCCAGGGGCTTGACCATAAAAATTGCTTCAAATAGATAACTGCATCTAAAAAGTTACGAACTAAAATGCAATTAATAAACTCACAGGGTTCCCTCTGCAAAACGCCCTTCACCTCACGCGCACAGGCACGTGAGGTGACGTGGCGAGGGGCCTCGAAGCATTATCCAAAAGTGCAGGGGTCTCTTTCTAATTATTACAAAAATTTAAAAGTTGCAAGTGAAAGATTTGGCACTGCTACGAAATACAAAAAAACTTATCTGGATGGCTAAGCAAAATACCCAGACATGGGCGCTGACGGACGGCGGGGATTCGCCTCACTTATGCCACGCGTCAGCGCTAGGGGCGACGATACCCCTTCGCCCTTGGAGGGCCCCGATTAGATCCCTATCTTTGATCAAACGGTGGCTGTGTTCGGGGATCGAACGGCGATTGTAATGCAGTAAGAACGCAGCGGATCCGACGGCTGGAGACCCGGCTGGACGAACTCCTCAAGAGCCTCCCTCTAGCGAGATTTGCTTCACCGTCAGCTGCTGCCCAGTCACTTTCACGTCCGAAGATGGTCGCTACATGTTCCTGCAGCAGCTCCGCACCTCCTAGGGGCTCCAAAAATGGCCGGAGACCATTGTAGGTGCTCCGGCGCTCCCAGCTTCTCAAGCCGACCTGGAGATGGCTTTTTTTAACAAAAATCTGGCCCCCAAAGGGGCCTGCGACGTCTGGTACCTGCAGGTTAATCTCAAGACAAACAAAGGACGGTCCCAGGGCCGACGGAGGGGGGATGATGGAAGTTTAGGCTTGGTGGATGGTGATGGTTGGAGCGGAGCTCCGGCGAGTTTTTTTTTGAAACCAAATCATTGCGGATTTCTTAATTACACGGCTAACTGAAAACACAGGATTATAGATAGAGCCTACATCTGACTAATGGATGGGAAATCAAAGGAAAAACATAATCTCAACTTGCTCAAATCCAGGAGAAGGTACCTCGATGACCTCCCTTGGTCGGAGATGGTGGGAGACACCCTTAACTCGCCTAATGACGCCTCCTAGTAGCAGGGAGACTCGCTGTCACTTGCTCTATCCAGACCTCCACGAAGGATTGCTAGAACGGGTCCAAAGGGGTTCCAAAATCAAGTGAAGGGCCAAGGGGTGGTTTTTGAAAGAATGGTGGATCGGGCGTGAAGAACGAGGGATATCGGGGGTTGTGATGATCCAACGCCCAAGGCAAACACTGGGCGTGTATGGTGGATGCACGAGGATTAAAAGTCGTGAAGGTTGCATCCCTAAAAGGTGAAAGGCGCGCCCTCGAAAAAAGGTCGAAAATGGTCAAAAACGCAGGTCTGACAAGGTCCAGACCTTGGTCAGAGAGTTGACCGAGGTCAACCAAGGAAGACATCTGGTTGGTCCACGTGGACCAACCAGAAAATTCCTTGGAAAAAAACCTTGTAAAATCATTAAAAAATAGAAAATGAATTAATTAATTTTTAATTTTAAAATAAAAAATGTTTATTTTTTTATGAATTAATTTATGGTAATTTTTATTTATTTTTCTGAGGTCTATAATTACAAGTTACTATTTTAGTCCTATATAGGTATATTTACCTATATATTTTATTGTTTTATTTTTATTTTGTATATTTAATTTATTTATTTTTGTTTATTATTTTATAAATTTGTAAAATATTTTTATAAACTGAAATGTATTTTTATTTTATTTTTCTGAATTGTTTAGTACACTTAATAAAATAGAAGTGTGTATTATATAGGTATATATACAAGTATTATACCTATGTATTATATTACAAATATTTTATTTTTGTATTTTATTTGTGTTTTTATTCTGATTTTATTGTACACATATATTATAAATAATATTTACAAAATTATAAAATTATAAAAATAATTAATAAATAATTAAATGAATATTTTAATCTGTACAAGTATACAATAGGGGTCCAAAACTCAACTTTCAAACCGTAGCTCCGCCAAATGCAAAACCACCACCATTAAATAGCTTATTTTAAACTATATACAATTAAAGGTGAGTTTGATGTATTTGGAATTTTTATTTGAGAGATACAGGTCTGGGTAGTTGGGATTCTGGAATTTTATTCAGACCATAACTTTTTATCTGTACCTTACTTTTGAGTGAAATCAATTTTGTATTTTTTATATGAAATTATCTACAACTTTTATGTACAAAGTTTCTTTATTTGAGGTATAAAAAGTAGAACCAAAAATAGGCCCCAAAATGAATAAAGAATGGATTAAATAAAAGGGATTTTTATTGTGTTTTGGCCATTATCTCCCCCTACTTTATTCCTTGTCGACCTAGTCATCAAGATGCCTAGGTCTCAGGGTTTCGAGTCATAAAATATTTACAATATTTTATTCTTTTTCTTTTCTTTTCTTTATTCTATAATTTCGGCTTTAAAAACCGCATTTTATACACTATTTACACACATATGCATGAATGCTAAAATTCCTAAATCAACAATATTTACACGCATTTACCAGGGTTTTTAAGGCCAAAATGATAGAATAAAGATGATGAAGTTAGATTCATCAATATGCAAATTAAATTTTTTGATTAAGGAATTTTTAATCAAAGTTGTCTTGCCTTGTCAATAATGAAAGTTCATTCCCTTAATCACTTTCAAAGTAAGAGATATACTTACCGCTGTATCTCTAGCAAGATCTGGGATCTCCTTTCTTATCCTTGTTGCATCCCAATAATATGAGAAACTGTAACTTAGATACAAAAAGTGGGAACTCATTCCACATTGCAAGTCCAACTTGCATTTCCCAATTCGGTCTTTAACATCCGAGCCTACCACCCCTAAGATGATGTTGGCTCGTTGTTAATTGAACCAACCGTCAACATGAATAGTACTCGCTATGCGCAATCCAATATCACCCTAACAATATGAGGAACCAATATCAGGGTCACTACGCATACAGCCTTACTCTTTCAAGAAGCAAAGAGCCCGATCCAGATGCGCTTGTATGCAGGATCTGTCACTACGTACAGACGTCTCCTACATACAATCCCTGGCGACGGAACCCTTCGCCTTGATGGGAGACCATGGATGTCACTTATGTGATCCTCTACCTCTTATTCAAATTCAATAGTTAATTATCATGAATCATATTCATGTAATTAATTCTTCCAAGGGAAATATACATCTATCATAATAGAGTGTTTCAATTGGATATAATTAATTTAATATCATTAAATCAATTATCAATCCAATTCAATCATCAAACTTGATTGTTACTTGAAATAGTGGTATTATCTCAAAATACGTATTATTGGAATTTTAATAATTAGAAAATACATCATGATCTCTCAGGCATCATTCGTTCCATACCCGCTGTCATGGCCAGTACTGACGGGAATGGGACAGACCACACACTGTGCAACCTGCTACCCCAACGCTCCTCGACTAGATACCATATCCGCCTCGGGAAAAAATAATGCCAAGCCAATCACTTTGTACTTGGGATGATCATCATTTTTAAATTGAAATTATACCATATAGTAATAATCAAAACCATTTTGATTATAAAGAAATTTTCTAGACAAATTCCCAAAATCTATTCAAGTAACAAGTCTGATAAAAGTGTATCAAGTAACCAATTGGTGATCTAGATCTAATCTAATCATTCATTGGTTGATGCAATATCATTTAAGGAAACAATTATTATTATAATATTCCCAAATATTATCTATAATTATTCCAGAAAATTAACCATTAATTTCATAAGATTCTTAAATGACAATCTATGCAATTTTCAGCAGTGACCGTCACCAATTAAAATTAGCATATCTTTTTCATTTTAAATCCAAATTAAGAAAAATCAATTTTCAAAGATTGATAATTTTATTTAAAACAGAAACCATGTGATTAACACACATTTCCAGACGTTTCAAAACCGTAATTAACATCTTAATTACGTCTCTAACCGCCATCCCCGAAACAGTGGACATATGGTCATTAAAACGATCATATCTTGAGCAAACGGAATCCAAATTACGCAAACTCAAATTCCACATTTTCCTTGTTTAATGGGGAACATTATCTATGATAAATTCATGTTTAATCATTTTAAGCAGGGACGAACAAATATCACAAAACAGAGCTGCGAAAATTGAAATGCAACAAAAAATTTCACGAATCCCAACGAGCCCAAATCATCTTGGGTTTATGGATCATATCCAAAACCTCCAATCTGGCTCTGATACCACTTGAAGGATACAGTAAATCCTTAAGCGTATCACGGAAGCGTGATGATCGCATCCAATGTGATCGGAGCGACTAGTCGCACTAGTTGCTCGGTGCAGCGGAATTTAAAAAAAATAAATCATACGATGAAATCATATGATCCAAGAATATTTCTTGGACTGTTTCATCTAACCACAGAGTATTAGAAATACCTCTTGAAGCGTGGTTGCGATCACGTATCTCTAAAGTAAGAAATCCTCCTGACTCAAGTCCGATCCACGAAGAAGACACTTGTGGACGTGATGATGAGACGCGTACTTCCCGCAATCCAAGATGAAGATCTAAGCGATGAATCTCTTGATTTCATCCAACGAAATCCGATGTCTTTCACTTGTGCTAGAAGCATCAAGGAAGACGGAGATCCACGAGCAATCGAGGCGACATCACGACGACATAGTGACGACTGCAATTCTCTCAACATCCAAGGTGGACGGCCATACTTAGAGAGAGAGATGGGGCATGAGAATGAGGATAGAGAGAGAGAGAGTAAACGTGTGTTTTTGAAGGGCTAGGGTTGCCCCTTCTTATATAGTAGTTTGGGAGTCCATGGATCACAATCTATGGGATACACAAAATCAATGGTTAGATTGATTTGTGTTTTTAATCAATGGCCATGATCAGTGTTGTTTAATAAAGCAACAACAATTAATTTATATTAAATAAAACATATGTTGCATTACCATCAACATAATTTAACTTAATATAATTAATCAACACAAGATAATAAAGAGGACAATAACCTCCTCCTAAAAAGATGGGGTGTCACCTTTGAACAATTCAAGGGTGACACTTCTTTATTAGGTGAGTTTTATCTTCTTTATTTTATGAAATAAAATCTCATTATCTTTTAATTATTTTCAACATCATTTATTGCAAATATATTCACTAAATTAATTCCAAATTAATTACTGAATATTTCAAACATGCCATTGAAAAAAATCGTGAATCACATTCACAACCCAAAACTAAATGTAAATTATATTTCCAATTAATCGTCCAATGTGAATCTAATTCACATCAACAATCAACTAGTAAATATTATTTATAAATGAGCTCTCTCCAATATATTATAAATCATATTTATAATATACATCGATATTACAGATAGCATGGATAGTACTATTACATTCTGCATATCCTTGATAATTAAATCTCATTTAATTATCTTGGATAATCATTCTCATAATATGAATCTCATTTATATTATTCTTGATAATTAAATCTCATTTAATTATCAATATCTTGTTGCTATGATATATAATTCATCAAAGGAATTATTCTTGAACTCCTTTAAGAATAATGTGCTTTCTCCATAGATACTTGGAGATAAGGATAGGGCGATTGTACGTTCCATGTATAGTGACTTGGATATTGAGATCATATCTCAAATCCAGATCTCGGAGACCTCTCATAGATGCTTGATTAAATCAAGTCCGTAGATCTAATCTTCTCATTGCATCTGAATCTCATTCAGATCAATGTCCAATCCTTGGACCGAGATTAGATTACTTCTCTCTACTAAGAGAAGTCACTAAAATCTAGACCTGTTTCATCACTCCCTCGGAATGGAAGCGTCATAGCTATACAATCGTTTATGATCACATCACCCTCAGGTATTCCTAATATATGTACATCCTGCATACTGGAAGACCTAGAGTAAACATGAAGTCTAAGATCACTTTAGATTGTCTTCTTCAGGATTTTATCATTAAGATTCTCATTTAATCATTGGGACTTGGTACCGATCATATGCTTTCCAAAAGCAGATATCATACCTAAAAAATTCTGTCAAGCTTCCAAAGCAAGACGACCATGCATGGGAATTAATATATATCCCAATACCTCATGAGTGAGCTCATGTCTTCCGGTTCGATAGTGAACATGTATGATCCCTTTGAGAGATCGTATCACTCATATGCCCTTGCATGCACACCAGCTCGCTAGTATATAGACCTTGATTAGGCCATAAACTTATTGGTCTGCCAAATGTACATACTCAGTGTTGGACATGCGAGCCCACAACGAGCCATTATGCAATAAATGTTATTGCAATTCACTCCTTAATCTGAAATAAAGAGTACATAGTTTGCATAATAGGTCCCTTAGTACAATTAGGGTTATGTACCATGGCCATCTTAATGATCATACAGCTGTTGATTCAATTATTGAATCATAGAGGCTGGTGCTTAGATGAATATCTAATGAGTTAGATTGAGGACTCATCAAGCACCGTCAAATGATTATTAAGAGATGATCTCCAGCCTGAGTAGGAGATGGCAATCCTTTCTCAGTTAGGCTGATATCTGACCGACTTCTTGATGCAGGTCCTCTGCATAGGAATAGAGATTCGGAGGTGTCAGATTAGTTAGGTCAAAGAGTTGACTTAACGAGATCGAGATAACAAAAGTTCTATATCATATGCTGTCATGGTATAGGCACACATCCTCTGACCGGAGACAGATGTGTTACTATATGTCTGAGTATGTACATTTGGCAGACCAATAGGTTGATGACCTAATCAAGGTCTATACACCAGCGCGCTGGTGTGCATATAAGGGCATATGAGTAATACGATCTCTCAAAGGGATCATACAGGTTCACTACTGAACCGGAAGACATGAGCTCACTCATGAGATATTGGGAAGAATCAAATTCCGTGCGCACGGTCGTCTCGCTTTGGAAGCTTGACTGAATTTGTTGGTTTGATATATGCTCAATACCGACTCCCAATGATCGAATGAGAAACTTACTGATAAAACCATGAAGTAGACAGTGTAAAGTTGATCTTATACTTCGGGTTTGTTCTGAGTCTTCCAGTATGCAGGATGTACAGGTGTTAGGAATACCTGAGGGTGATGTGATCATAAACGGTTGTATAACCATGATGCTTCCATTCCTAGGGAGTGATGAAACGGGTCTGGATTTTAGTGACTCCTCTCAGTAGAGAAGTAATCTGATCTTAGTCCAAATGTTGGACATTGATCTGAATGTGATTCAGATTCAATGAGAAGATTAGATTTACGGTCTTGATTTAATCAAGCATCTATGGGAAGCCCGAGATCTGGATTTGAGATGTGATCTCAATATCCATGTCACTATACGTGGAACAATACAATCGCCCTGTCCTTATGTCCAAGTATTCGTGGAGAAAGCGCATTATCCTTGAAGGAGTTCATGGATAATTCTATTGTTGATTTATGTATCCGAGCATTGATAAAATGGATAATTAAATGTGATTTAATTATCATGAATAATATGAATTTGATTCATATTATAAGGAGAGTTGTCTTAGATAATTAAATGTGATTTGATTATCAAAGATGTAGATAATGTGAATGTGATTCATATTATTTGAGTACATGAGAATAAGTTATCCAATATAATTAAATATGATTTAATTATTATGGATAAATATAATGTGGATAGTAATATCCAATTATTCATAATATATATTATAAATGTGATTTATAATGTATTAGAGAGAGCTAATTATAATTTATATGTGTTGATTAATTATTATGTGTATTGGATACACATTGTGTAATTAATTGACAATGTAAATTATATATTATTTTTGGGTTGTGAATTTGATTCACAATTTTTCCATGGAAAGATTGCAATATTCTCAAATATAATTGTGAATTATTTTTGAAGAATAAAACCCAACAAAAATTGTTGGAAATAAATAAAGAGAGAATTTCCATGGAGATATGCAATCTCATGAATTATCATGAGATTGCCCTCCATTAGGAAAGGGGTGGGCGCCACTCATGCCCTATTTGGAATGGGTGGCCGTCCACCATGTTATACATGGAATTGTGATCTCCATATATGTATTCTCTCCTTATTTATTGGTTTGATTTAGGACTAATTTATATTTGATTTTGTCAAATATATTTTAACCTAAATTTTTTGGTTTTACCAACAACAATCTTGACCATTGGATTGACATAAATCAATCTCATCCATTGATTTTATATGTCCCATGGATTGAGATCCATGGATCCCAAAACCCTATAAATAGAAAGGCATACCCATGCTCTCTTTTTACACACAATGCTTGAGAAGCATCTCTCTCTCTCTTTCTCTCTAGAGGTCAGCCCTCTCTATCCCTCTCATGGCCGTCCACCATGGATACCATGGAGAGGTTCTCCATCGCCGCAGCATCGTCGTTATGCTGCCCGATCGTCTGCTCGTGGATCTCCGTCTCCTTCGGTTTGCCTCACTCGTGAAGAAGATGTCGGATCTCATGTGTCGAGATCAGGAGATCCGCCGCTTGGATCATCAACATGGATTGCGAGAAGCACATGGTTCATCCCCGCGCTCGCAAGCATCTCCTATTGCTTTCCTAATCAAGAACCATGTGATTGTCAATTAATGAAATTAATTGTTAATTTCGAGAAATAATTATGAAAAATATTTGTGAAATATTAGAGAATGATTATTTCCTTAATTGACTTGGCCCCAACCAATTAGTTGATTAGATTTGATCTAAACCATAATTGGAATTACAATCATCAAACTTCTTGCTTGAATAGGACTCGGGAATTTGCCTAGCAAATTTCCTTAAAATCAAAATTGTTTTGATTACTATATGGTATAATTTCGGTTGAAGAACCGATGATCATCTCAAGTACAAAATAATCAATTTGGCATTATCCTTTCCCGAGGCAGATATGGTGTCTAGTCGGGGATCGCTGGGTCAGCGGGTTGCAACATATGTGGTCCGCCCCACTCCCGTCGGTACTGGCCATGACAACGGGTAGGGCCGGGATAATGTCCGAGGGATTATGATGTATTTTTCTAATTATTAAAATATGAATTAATACGTACTTTGAGAATAATATCATATATATATTCAAGCATAAAATTAAGTTTGATTGATTATATTGGATTGATAATTAATTTAATATGATTAAGTTAATTATATCCAATTGAAAATACTCTAATATGATTAGAGTTGATAATTCCCTTAGAAGAATTAATTATATGAATGTGATTCATAGAAATTAATTTATTTGAATAAGATATGGAGGATCACATAAGTGACATCCATGGTCTCCCATCAAGGCGAAGAGTTTCGTCGCCAGATATTATATGTAGGAGACGCCTGTCCAAAGTGACAGCTCCTGCATATGATCCATTTGGATCGGGCTCGTCGCTTCTCGAAAGAGTAAGGACGTATGCGTAGTGACCCCAATATCGGGTCCTCATATTATTGGGGCGATATTGGATTGCGCATAGCGAGTTGTATTCCTGTTGACGGTTGGTTCAATTAATGACGGGTCAACATCACCTTAGGGGTGGTGGTCCCGAGTATTAAAGACCGAATTGGGAGATGCAAGTTGGACTTGCAAGGCGGAATGTGTTCCCGCTTCTTTTTATCCGAGTTGTAGGTTCTCATATTACTGGGATGCAACAAAGATAAGGAAGGAGATCCCAAATCTTCCTTGAGATATAATGGTAAGTATATCTCTTACATTGAAAGTGATTAAGGGAATAAACTTTCATTGTTGACATGGCAAGACAACTTTGATATGAAAATTCCTAAATCAAAGTAAATTATGTATTTATATAAGTTTATGCAAAAGTTTCTTATTTCAGATAATCCTTCATTAATCCCACTCAACGTTATACTCAATAATAACCAGTAGAATATCATGGATTGGACCCTTGATCTAGATATTGTACTTGCGATTGGACACATAATGTATGTGGTTGCAATGTGCAAGTTTCCTCATAATAATGAGAAGTGATAATTAAATAAGACAATAGGACTGAAACTCTAGGGTTTGTATGTCTCTATAAGTCTTGATCTCATCAAATGTACTTTTGAAGTGACATGTCGATAATGATCGTAATTGTCATATAATCCTTATAAAATCAATAAACATATTCTTGCATACATATGCGCTCTTGAAATTTAATTATGAATGGCATGGTTCTCTGCATCATGTAGAATGGTAGCTCTATTAGAGATAATGTATTCAAATTGTTTGAGTACCTACCTGAACCTATGCTTTAAGAGTTCAGATGGATGTAGATGATGAGTGTCATCATTCTACTATCTATACTCTAGTCATTCATGAAGCTTCATAATATTCATATTGTATGAACTTAAATGAAGCTTGTATAAATGTTGAAATACTCTTATATTGAGATTTTTGATTTTAAGATAAGAGATCCTTGGTCTTGAGCAATAGTTGCTTATAGACAAAGGGAGCGCAGTGGAAGCATGGGTTGGACCCACTTAAGAGGTATAGTCAAAGAGTTGACTGTACTTCTGTGACTTCCATATGACATCCAAAGAGTTGGATGAATGCCAATTCTGCAATAAATTAATGTGTTGATAGTATGACTATCAAATCTATCTAGAATCCTTAGAAAAGGAATCAGATAGTACATCAGAAAAAACTACATATAATCATTGAAATTGACTTACTTATTTGATAAGATAAAGTCTAATAATTGTATCTCAATCTTCTAATGACACTTGCAATTGGTTGCATCTGTATTAGAATATTAGAAATTTGATCTTAAGGTTTAATGGTCATCCATGTTGGAATTGATGCAATTGTTGCAATAATTTCCACCGGATGAATAGACTTCATATTTTCAGTGGGAGCCCTTAGTCTTAGAGAATGTCTCGATGACCTAGATATTAGAATACACTCATTGTTTATTTCTAAATGTTGGGAATAAACATGAAATCTGGAATAGACCTATCATAAAAGGTTATGATGGAGATATTTCAGATAGTAATCTTACATCTAGTGGACTCCACTAAATTAGAAAATCAATGAATGGTTCATTAAGATTTCTAATACTGAAAATTAAACCTTTAAAGATCAATAGGAGGATAAAGATCATTTGACAATGATCTGACATAATGTTTTGGACATATGTCTGTTGATGAGATCAATGGACAAGTAAGAGATGAAACTTTAGAATGTCTAAAATTTCAAAACTTGCATACTTATGAATATTGTATTCAAAGTAGAATGTCCAATACACCCTTCTTTTGGAATGGTGTAAGATGTTAAGGTATTCAAGATCTCATACATATTGATGTATGTGAATCATCTATATCAGAATAAACATTATGGATATGTGATATCTATTAGTGATTATTTGTGATATGAGATTTCTCCTCTACACTTAGAAAACTTTGAAATGTTCAAAGATTTCACAATTGTGATTTAGAACCAAAGTTTGAAGGAAGATGAAATGAATTTGATCTAACCAAGGTAGCTTGTACCTATTAGATGAATTCAGGGAATACCTTATAGAGATATGAATATCATTTCTATCTCACTCGTCCTAATGAACCTTAACTCAATAGAGTTGTAAGGAGATGCAATTAATCATGTGTGACATGATTTGATCAATGATTAATCTTAGCATAATTATCTCTTAGTTTCCAGGTATATGTATATGTGGTAGAGACTACATTATATATATTTAATAAGGTTCCAAGCTAGTAAGCTGGAATCTAGCACCAGAAATTGCTACTTCATTAGGAAAATAAAGGATGGTATTGGATACCTACTTTATGACCTTGAGATTCTTAAAAGATCTCATCTTTGAGAATATGATTCTTATAGGATGACTCTCTTGAGAATCAAGATGAAAATGAAGAAAAAGGAACTCATTTAATCTAGAGAAGATAATGAGGCTCCTGAAATCGGAAACTAAATAGACAATTAAAGATGAAACATTAATACCTCTTCAAATAAGTTTGAGGATGGATTCCATGTGTCTGTTAAATCTGACAATGATCGGACTTCATGTGATGAACCTCATGAGGATCATGACATGGAAAGATGGATGTTGGCAATAAAAGTCTAATGTAGACTTCATATACAAATGTTGTATATGAACCCTCGAGGATCCACCTATATGGGTCAGACCCATTAAGGTGTAAATGGATCTTCAAGAGAAAGAGGGAACCTGATGAGAAGGTAGAGACCTTCAAAGCACGGTTCGTAGCCATGAGCAATATACCGAAGAGAAGACATCGCTTACGATGAGACTTGCTCTCCAGTGACCTTGCTTTAACTCATCAGAATATTGCTAACTATAGCTACACAACTTGTCTATGACATCTTCATGGTGTGAGTCAAGATTGCATTCCTCTATGAATACCTCTCTGAGGATATTCATATGAAGTAGCCCCAGGGCTTCATGGTTGAGGAAAGCAAGGTGTGCAAGCCAAAGAACTCCATCTTTGGACTCAAATAAGCTTCATGTAGTTGGAACATAAGATTTGATGAAATTATAAATGTTATGATTTCAGATAAAATCTTGATGGACCATGTGAAGCTTAGTGGGAGTGCCATTGTGTTCATCGTGCTAAATGTAGATATTATCCTAATCATTTGGAATGATCTAAGGGTGATAATAATAAGTGTTTTATAACTTGGTTGTTCCATACCTTGAGATACGATCTCAAGGATACCTCTTAAATCTTAATTCTGAAGTCGTTCAGAAGCAAAGAAAAGAGGGTATTGGGACTGTCACATTAGTAGTACACCTTGGACATATTCCATTTTTCTGAAAAATTCCAAGAAAGGCTCCTTTCCCTTAAGATATGGTACTGACCTATCTAAAGGGATAGCACCTCAAAGAGTTGAGGAAGTGAATGCTAAAACTGCTTGCACTTGTGCATCAGTTACAAGAAGCTGAAGTGTATGCTAGATGTGTACAATAACCAGATGTCTACCATGTAGTGGGAGTAGTAAACTGTTACTAATCCTACTCTGGAAATAAAACACTTAGTTGCAGTAATAACAATATCTTCAAAGATGATGAAACTTAGAGATAGTGATCTTAAAGTCTTATCTTCAAAGGAATAAGATCTTGTAGATAGTGATCTATAAGGGTCTTAACTGTAGATACCTTAGGAGATAGAGATCTCCAGGAATGAAGGTATTCTAATAAGGATTATGGGAATACTGGTTATGATAATTAATAAGATGTAGTGTCAAGAACACTATAACCAACAAAATTGAGTATCGGTTGCATGAGATGCAACATTCGCATTGGATGTGAGCACTGTTACTAGGAGATATGCAAGTGTCGTAAAAGGACTTGGTGTAGTCTCTTGGCAACGGAGTGACTGATCAGCTTACCTAGCTATTTTCTAAATAGCCTATGATTGTCACATGAGTGTGGGTTTAAATGATTAGCTCATTAATGGCTCTTTGGGCTAGTGGGAGATTGTTGGACATGCGAGCCCACGGCGAGCCATTATGCAATAAATGTTATTGCAATTCACTCCTTAATCTGAAATAAAGAGTACATAGTTTGCATAATAGGTCCCTTAGTACAATTAGGGTTATGTACCATGGCCATCTTAATGATCATACAGTTGTTGATTCAATTATTGAATCATAGAGGTTGGTGCTTAGATGAATATCTAATGAGTTAGATTGAGGACTCATCAAGCACCGTCAAATGATTATTAAGAGATGATCTCCAGCCTGAGTAGGAGATGGCAATCCTTTCTCAGTTAGGCTGATATCTGACCGACTTCTTGATGCAGGTCCTCTGCATAGGAATAGAGATTCGGAGGTGTCAGATTAGTTAGGTCAAAGAGTTGAATTAACGAGATCGAGATAACAAAAGTCCTATATCATATGCTGTCATGGTATAGGCACACATCCTCTGACCGGAGACAGATGTGTTACTATATGTCTGAGTATGTACATTTGGCAGACCAATAGGTTGATGACCTAATCAAGGTCTATACACCGGCGCGCTGGTGTGCATATAAGGGCATATGAGTAATACGATCTCTCAAAGGGATCATACATGTTCACTACTGAACCGGAAGACATGAGCTCACTCATGAGATATTGGGAAGAATCAAATTCCATGCGCACGGTCGTCTCGCTTTGGAAGCTTGACTGAATTTGTTGGTTTGATATATGCTCAATACCGACTTCCTTTGATCGAATGAGAAACTTACTGATAAAACCATGAAGTAGACAGTGTAAAGTTGATCTTATACTTCGGGTTTGTTCTGAGTCTTCCAGTATGCAGGATGTACAGGTGTTAGGAATACCTGAGGGTGATGTGATCATAAACGGTTGTATAACCATGACGCTTCCATTCCTAGGGAGTGATGAAACGGGTCTGGATTTTAGTGACTCCTCTCAGTAGAGAAGTAATCTGATCTTATTCCAAATGTTGGACATTGATCTGAATGTGATTCAGATTCAATAAGAAGATTAGATTTACGGTCTTGATTTAATCAAGCATCTATGGGAGGCCCGAGATCTGGATTTGAGATGTGATCTCAATATCCATGTCACTATACGTGGAACAATACAATCGCCCTGTCCTTATCTCCAAGTATTCGCGGAGAAAGCGCATTATCCTTGAAGGAGTTCATGGATAATTCTATTGTTGATTTATGTATCCGAGCATTGAGAAAATGGATAATTAAATGTGATTTAATTATCATGAATAATATGAATTTGATTCATATTATAAGGAGAGTTGTCTTAGATAATTAAATGTGATTTGATTATCAAAGATGTAGATAATGTGAATATGATTCATATTATTTGAGTACATGAGAATAAGTTATCCAATATAATTAAATACGATTTAATTATTATGGATAAATATAATGTGGATAGTAATATCCAATTATTCATAATATATATTATAAATGTGATTTATAATGTATTAGAGAGAGCTAATTATAATTTATATGTGTTGATTAATTATTATGTGTATTGGATACACATTGTGTAATTAATTGACAATGTAAATTATATATTATTTTTGGGTTGTGAATTTGATTCACAATTTTTCCATGGAAAGATTGCAATATTCTCAAATATAATTGTGAATTATTTTTTGAAGAATAAAACCCAACAAAAATTGTTGGAAATAAATAAAGAGAGAATTTCCATGGAGATATGCAATCTCATGAATTATCATGAGATTGCCCTCCATTAGGAAAGGGGTGGGTGGCACCCATGCCCTATTTGGAATGGGTGGCCGTCCACCATGTTATACATGGAATTGTGATCTACATGTATGTATTCTCTCCTTATTTATTGGTTTGATTTAGGACTAATTTATATTTGATTTTGTCAAATATATTTTAACCTAAATTTGTTGGTTTTACCAACAACAATCTTGACCATTGGATTGACATAAATCAATCTCATCCATTGATTTTATATGTCCCATGGATTGAGATCCATGGATCCCAAAACCCTATAAATAGAGAGGCATACCCATGCTCTCTTTTTACACACAATGCTTGAGAAGCATCTCTCTCTCTCTCTCTCTCTTTCTCTCTAGAGGTCAGCCCTCTCTATCCCTCTCATGGCCGTCCACCATGGATACCATGGAGAGGTTCTCCATCGCCGCAGCATCGTCGTTATGCTGCCCGATCGTCTGCTCGTGGGTCTCCGTCTCCTTCGGTGCGCCTCGCTCGTGAAGAAAACGTCGGATCTTGTGTGTCGAGATCAGGAGATCCACCGCTTGGATCATCAACATGGATTGCGAGAAGCACGCGGTTCATCCTCGCGCTCGCAAGCGTCTCCTCCGTCGGATCGGACTTGAGACAGGAGGTCTCTTCGTTTAGAGACTTGATCGCAACCACGCTTCAAGAGGTAATCCTATTACTTGTTTGTGGTTTAGACGAGACGATCCGAGAAGTGTTCTTGGATCATGTGGTTTCGTCGTAATAATTTTTTTAAATTCCGCTGCATCGAGCAACTAGTCCGACTAGTCGCTCCACGTCGTATTCGATGCGACGCTCACGCTTCCGTGATGCGCTTGAGGATCAAACCATATCCTTCACTCAGACATATAGAAACACATCTATCTCAGATCAGAGGATGCATGCCTATATCGTGACAGCATACGACATAGGTCTTTAGTTATCTCGATCTCGTTAAGTCAACTCCTTGATCTAACTTATCTGACACCTCCGAATCTCTATTCCCATGCAGAGGACCTGCATAAAGAGGTCGGTCAGATATAAGCCTTTAGAGCTAGGATTGCCATCTCCCACTCTGGCTGGAGATCACATCTTGACAATCATTTGACGGTGCTTGATGAGTCCTTAATCTAACTCTTTAGATATTCATCTAAGCACCAGCCTCTATGATTCAACAATTGAATTAACAACTTTATGATGTCAAGACAGCCATGGTATATAACCCTATTTGTACAGAGGGAACTTATAGTGCATTCATTCACTTAATTTTATATAGGGAGTAAAATAAAATAGTAACTTTTATTGATATATCAAATATTACAATAACATTTATTGTAGGATTGGCTCACCTTGGGCTCACATGGCTAACACATAGACCCTCGTATTCAGATTAGGAGGTATCTGCTACACGTGTTTACTCCTTCTCCCTCGTCAAATCCAATCGAAGGTCTACGACGATCTTCCCTGATCCTTCTTCTATCAATGGAGTTGTTGCCCTAGGTGGTGCTCCAACGTCGCTTGCTACGAGCTGATGGGAAGACACTTGCCGGCAATCTGATCTCCCGTGACTTGTACCTGCAAGGTTGAGTTGTCTCGATCATGAATCTCATCTTTGCGCTTGATACCTTCAAAGATACTAAAAGGGGCAGAGGGTGCTCATGTTGATTCACAACGATGGAGAGGAGCAAGTCCGTCGAAGGTTGCGATGGAAGAAAAGGGGAAGCATAAGGGGTACATGAGATGGTGGTGATCTTCATCGATGGTAGGAGTGTAGGTGTCGGTCAAGGAAGATGGGTTTGGTATGGTGAAAGTGTTGGGCATGTGAGCCCACGACGAGCCATTATGCAATAAATGTTATTGCAAATATCATTCCCTGATCTGAAATGAAGAATAACTAATTTGCATAATAGGTCCCTTAGTACAATTAGGGTTATGTACCATGGCCATCTTGATGATCATACAGCTGTTGATTCAATTATTGAATCATAGAGGCTGGTGCTATGATGAATATCTAAAGAGTTAGATTGAGGACTCATCAGGCACCGTTAAATGATTGTTAAGAGAGGATCTCCAGCCTGAGTAGAGATGGCAATCCTTTCTCATTTAGGCTGATATCTGACCGACCTCTTGATGCAGGTCCTCTGCATGGGAATAGAGATTCGGAGGTGTCAGATTAGTTAGGTCAAAGAGTTGACTTAACGAGATCGAGATAACCAAAGTCCTATGTCGTATGCTGTCATGATATAGGCACGCATCCTCTGACCAGAGACAGATGTGTTACTATATGTCTGAGTATGTACATTTGATAGACCAATAGGTTGATGACCTAATCAAGGTCTATACACCGGGGCGTTGGTGTGCATATAAGGGCATATGAGTAATACGATCTCTCAAAGGGATCATAAAGGTCCATTACTGAACCGGAAGACATGAGATCACTCATGAGATATTGGGAAGAATCAAATTCCTTGCACGGTTGTCTCGCTTTAGAAGCTTGACTGAATTTGTAGGTTTGATATATACTTTTGGAAAGTATATGATCAACACCTGGGTATGATATATGCTTTTGAAAAGTATATGATCGATACCAACTCCCAATAGTCAAATGAGAAACTTAATGATAAATCCCTGAAGTAGACAATATAAAATTGATCTTATACTTCAGGATTATTCTGGGTCTTCCAGTATGCAGGATGTACATGTATTGGGAATAAGGGTGATGTGATCATAAACGATTGTATAACCATGACGCTTCCATTCCTAGGGAGTGATAAAGCTGGTCTGGATTTTAGTGACTCCTCTCATTCGTGAAGTAATATGATCTTGGTTCAAATATTGGACATTGATCTGAACGTGATTCAGGTGCAATGAGAAGATTAGATTTGCGGTCTTGATTTAATCAAGCATCTATGGGAGGCCCAAGATCTGGATTTGAGATGTGATCTCAATATCCAAGTTACTATACGTGGAAGAATACAATCGCCCTGTCCTTATCTCCAAGTATCCGCGGAGAAAACGCATTATCCTTGAAAGAGTTCAGGATAATTTCATTGTTGATAAATGTGTCCGATCATTGAGAAAATGGATAATTAAATGTGATTTAATTATCATGAATAATATGAATTTGATTCATATTATAAAGAGAGTTATCTTAGATAATTAAATGAGATTTAATTATCAAAGATGTGAATAATGTGAAAGTGATTCACATTATTTGGACACATGAGAATAGAGATCCAAGACGATTAAATATGATTTAATTATCATGGATATGAATAATGTGGATAGCATTATCCATATTAATCATATATATTATAAATGTGATTTATAATATATAAGAGAGAGCAATTTGTAATTTACATTTGTTAATTAAATGTTTTGTTGATGTGAATTGGATTCACATTATACAATTAATTGAAAATGTAATTCACTTTTTATTTTGGGTTTTGAATGTGATTCACAATTTTCCAATGGCAAGATTACAATATTCACAAAATAATTATGTATTATTTTTGTTGAATAATTTACAACAAGTGTTGTTGTAAATTTTGGAGATTTCCATGGAATAATGTAATCTCATGAGATATCATGAGACTACATGAGATTGCCACCAAATCCCATATTATGGAAGGAGGCAATCTCATTCCATAATCTCCATGCTTGATTGATTTAATTTGTGATTAAATCATATTCATTTATTAATATACATTTAATCTAAATTAAGTTAATTATTATTGGTTTTTACCAATACAAATCTTAGCCATTAAAAGAAACAGAAATCAATGTAAGCCATTGGATTTGTGTTGCCCATGGATTAAGATCCATGGATCCCAGAATATTATAAAAGAAGATGCACCCCTTTGCTCTTCTTTACACACAAGAGAACAAAAGTATCTCTTTCTCTTTCTCTCTCTACATGCCCACTCTCTCTCTCATGTGACCGTCCACCATAGATGCCCTAGAGAGGTTCTCCATCGCCGCAGCGTCGTCGTTATGCTGCCCGATCGATTGCTCGTAGATCTCCATCTACTTCGGTGCATCTCTCTCGTGAACAAGATATCAGATCTCGTATGTCGAGATCAGGAAATCTGTCGCTTAGATCATCAACATGGATTGCGAGATGCACGTGTTTCATCAACACGCTCGCAAGCGTCTCCTCCGTCGGATTGGACTTGAGACAGGAGGTCTGTTCGTTTAGAGACTCGATCGCAACCACGCTTCAAGAGGTAATACTATTAATTGTTTGTGGTTTAGACGAAACGATCCGAGAAGTGTTCTTGGGTCATGTGATTTCATGACATGAATTTTTTTTTAAATTCCGCTGCATAGAACAACTAGTGCGACTAGTCGTTCCTCGTCATATTCGATACGACGCTCAGGCTTTCGTGATGCGCTTGAAGATTATCCCATATGCTTCAAGTGGTATCAGAGCCTTAGGTCGAAAGTTTTGGATACGATCCGTAAACCTAGGACGACTTGGGTTCGTTAAGGTTGCGAAAGTTTTTGTCGCATTTCATTTTTGCACATCTGTTTAGTGAATAAATTCGGCCCTGTTTATAATATTTAAACACGAATTAATCATTTAAATTTTGTTCCCTATTAATAAGGAAATCATAGAATCTGAGTTTACGTAATTTGGATTCCGTTTGCTCGAGATATGGTTGTTTTACTGAACATGTATTCACTATTGCGGGAACTGCGAATCTTAACATGATTAATGAGTTAAAAACTATTTTGACCTGACTAGAAATGCGTAAAATATCACTTGGATTCTGTCATAAATCAACTTAGCAATATTCGAAAACTGATTTTGTCTAATTTGGATTTGAATTGATTGAGATATGATAATTTTAGTAAGTAGGGGTCACTGCTAAAATTACATTCCTAATCAAGAACCATGTGATTGTCAATTAGTGAAATTAATTATTAATTACATGAAGTAATTAAGGAAAATATTTGAGAAATATTTAATGATAATTATTTCCTTAATTGACTTTACCTCAACCAATAAATTATTTAGATTTGATCTAGATCATAATTGGAAACTCAATCAACAAACAACTTGCTTGAATAGGATTGGGAATTTGTCTAGCAAATTTCCTTATAATCAAAATTATTTTAGTTATTCATATATGGTATAATTTCGGTTGAAGAACCGATGATTATCTCAAGTACACATTGATCTATTTGGCATTATCCTTTCCTGAGGTGGATATGGTGTCTAGTCGGGGAGCGTTGGGGTAGCGGGTCGCACCGGTTGCGGTCTGTCCCACTCCCACCGGTACTGGCCATGACAACAGGTAGGGACTCGATAATGCTGAAGAAATCAAGTTGTATTTTTCTAATTATTAAAATTCAAATTATACGTACTTTGAGATAATATCATATATATTCAAGTAAAAACAATCAAGTTTGTTGATTGAATTGGATTGATAATTGATTTAATAAGATTGAATTAATTATATCCAATTAAAACACTCTATTATGAATAGATGTGTATTTCCCTTGGAAGAATTAATTATATGAATATGATTCACGATAATTAATTAAAATTTGAATATGAGGTGGAGGATCACATAAGTGACATCCATGGTCTCCCGTCAAGCCGAAGGGTTTTCGTCGCCAGGGATTGCATATAGGAGACACATGTCCGAAGTGACAGCTCCTGTATGCAAGCGCATCTGGATCAGGCTCTTTGCTTCTCGAAAGAGTAAGGTCGTATGCGTAGTGACCCCAATCATATCCTCATATTATTGGGGTGATATTGGTTTGCGTATAGCGAGTACTATTCCTGTTGACGGTTGGTTCAATAAATGACGGGTCAACATCACCTTAGGAGTGGTGGGCTCGGGTGTTAAAGACCGAATTGGGAGATGCAAGTTGGACTTGCAAGGCGGAATGCGTTCCCACTCCTTTTTATCTGAGTTACAGATTCTCATATTATTGGGATGTAACAAAGATAAGGAAGGAGATCCCAGATCTTGCTTGAGATATAATGGTAAGTATATCTCTTACATTGAAAGTGATTAAGGGAATGAACTTTCAGTGTTGACAAGGCAAGACAACTTTGATATAAAAATTCTTAAATCGAAGTAAAATGTGTATATATATATATGCAAATTTCTTATTTCAGATAAATCTTCATTAAACTCACTCAATACTATACTCAATAATAACCAGTAAAATATCATGGATTGGATCCATGATCAAGATATTGTACTTACAGTTGGACACATAATGTATGTGGTTGCAATGTGTAATCTTCCTCATAATAATGAGGAATGACAATTAAATAGACAATAGGACTACTATCCTAGGGTTTGTATGTCTATGTAGTCTTGATCTCTCATCGAATGTACTTTGGAAGTGACATGTCGATGATAATCACAATTGTCAATTAGTCCTTATAAAATCTAAGAAAATGTTCTGGCATACATATGTGCTCTTGACATTTAATCATGAATGGTGTGGTTCTCTGCATCATGTAGTATGGTGGCTCTATAAGAGATGATGTATTCAAATTGTTTGAGTACCTTCCTGAACCAATGTTTTAAGAGTTTAGATGTATGTAGATACGATGAGTGTCATCATTCTACTGTCTATACTCTGCTCATTCTTGATGCTTCATAGTATTCATATTGTATGAATTGAATGAAGCACATGTATAAATGTTGAAATACTCTAATATTGAAATTTGTTTGATTTTGACATAAGAGATCCTCTATCTTGAGCAATGGTTGCTTATAGATAAAGGGAGCGTAGTAGAAGCATGGGTTGGACCCAAGTGAGAAGTATAGTCAAAGAGTTGGTTGTACTTCTGTGACTTCCATATGACATCCAAAGAGTTGGATGAATGCCAATACTGCAATAAGTTGATGTGTTGATAGTATGACTATCAAATCTATCTAGAATATGTAGAGAATGAATCATATAGTACATAAAAATAACTGCATATAATCATTGAAATTGACTTACTTATTTGATAAGATAAAGTCTAATAATTGTATCTCAATCTTCTAATGACATTTGCAATTGGTTGCATATATATTAGAATATTAGAAATTTGATCTTAAGGTTTAATGGTCATCCATGTTGGAATTGATGTAATTGTTGCAACAATTTCCACTAGATCAATAGACTTCATATTTTCAGTGGGAGCCCTTAGTCTTAGAGAATGTCTCTATGACCTGGATATTAGAATACATTCATTATTTATTTCTAAATGTTTGAAATAAACATGAGTTCTGGAATAGGCCTATGATAAAGAGTTATGATGAAGATATTTCAGATTGTAATCTAAAATCTTGTGGACTCTACTAAATTAGAAAATTAATGAATGGTTCATTAACATTTCTAATACTGAAATTAAACCTTAAAAGATCAATAGGGGAATGAAGATCATTTGATAATGATCTGGCATCAATCCTTGGACATTTCTCCGTTGATTTGATCAATAGACTAGTGAGAGATGAAACTTTAGATTGTCTAAAAGTTCAAATCTTGCATACTTGTGAAAATTGTATTCAAAAGTAAAAATGTCCAATACACCCTTCCTTGGAATGTTGTAAGATGTCAAGGTATTCAAGATCTCATGCATATTGATATATGTGAATCATCTATATCAGAATAAACATTATGGATATGTGATATCCATTGATGATTATTTGTGATATGAGATTTCTTCTCTTCACTTAGAAACCTTTGAAATGTTCAAGGTTTCACAAGTTTGGTTTAGAACCAAAGTTTAAAGGAAGATTAAATGAATTTGATCTAATCTAGGTAGTCAGTACCTATTAGATGAATTCATGGAATACCTTATAGAGATATGAATATTATTTTTATCTCACTCCTCCTAAAAAACCTAAACTCAATAGAGTTGTAGGGAGATACAATTGGATCATGTATGACATGATTTGATCAATAATGATTTTTAGCATAATTACCTATTAGTGTCTAGGTATGTATGTAGTAGAGACTACAATATATATCCTTAATAAGGTTCCAAGCAAGTAAGATGGAATTTAGCACTTGAAAGCGCTACTTCATTAAGAAAATAAAGGATGGTATTGGATACCTAGTTTATGACCTTGAGATTCTTAAAAGATCTCATCTTTGAGAATATGATTCTTATAGGATGACTCTCTTGAGAATCAAGATGAAAATGAAGTAAAGGAACTCATTTAATCCTGTGATGATAATGCGGCTCCTGGAATCGAAAACTAAAAGGACAATTAAAGATGAAACACTAATACCTCTTCAAATAAGTTTGAAGATGGATTCCATGTGTCAGTTGAATCTAACAATGATCTAACTTCTTATGATGAAGCTTCTAAAGATCATAACATGGAAAGATGGATGTTAGCAGTAAAGTCTAAAGTAGACTTCATATACAAGTGTTGTATATGGACCCTCGAGGATCCACCTATATGGGTAAGACCCATTAAGGTGTAAATGGATCTTCAAGAGAATGAGGGAACCTGATGAGAAGGTTGAGACCTTCAAAGCATGTTTCATAGCCATGAGCTGCACACCGAAGAGAAGACATCGCTTGCGATGAGACTTGCTCTTCAGTGACCATGCTTGAACCCATTAGAATATTGCTAATTATAGCTACACAAATTGACTTTGACATCTTCAAGATGGAGTCAAGATTGCATTCCTCTATGAATACCTCTTTGAGGATATTCACATGAAGTAGCCCCATGGCTTCATGATTGAGGAAAGCAAGGTGTTCCAGCTAAAGAACTCCATCTACGGACTCAAATAAGCTTCTTGTAGTTGGAACATTGGATTTGATGAAATCATAAATTTTATGCTTTCAGATAGAATCTTAATGAACCGTGTGAAGCTAAGTGGAAGTGCCATTGTGTTCATCGTGCTAAATGTAGATAATATCCTAATCATTTGGAATGATATAAGGATAATAATAAGTGTTTTATAGACTGGCTATTCCATACATTGAGATATGATCTCAAGGGTACCTCTTAGATCTTAGTTCTGAAGATGTTCAGAAGCAAAGAGAAGAGGGTATTGGGACTGTCACATTAATGGTCCGCCTTAGACATTTTCTTTTTTTCTGGAAAATTCCAAGAAAGGCTTCTTTCCCTCAAGATATGGTACTGACCTATCTAAAGGGATAGCACCTCAAAGAGTTGAGGATGTGAATGCAAAAACTGCTTGCCCTTGTGCATCAGTTCCGAGAAGCCATTGTATTCTAGATGTGTACAAAAGACAGATGTCTTCCATGTAATGGGAGTAGTAAACTATTACTAATCCTATTATGGTGATAAAACACTTGATTGCAGTAATAACAATATCTTCATAGAGGACAATACTTTTGATATAGTGATCTCAAAGTCTTATCTTCAAGAAATTAAGACTTTATAGATAGTGATCTAAAAGGTCTTAACTGTGAATACCTTAGAAGATAGAGATCTCCAGGAATAAGGGTATTCTAATAAAGATAATAGAAATCACATAGTGGTTAAATAACTATTAAACTGTAGTGTCAAGGACACTATGACTGATATGATTGAGTATTGGTTGCATAAGATGCAACATTTGCATTGGATGCTAACACTGTTACTAGGAGATATGCAAGTGTCGTAAAAGGACTTGGCATAGTCTCTCGGGAACATAGTGACTGATCAGCTTACCTAGCTATTTTTCTAAATAGCCTATGATTGCCACATGAGTGTAGGTTTAAATGATTAGCCCATTAGTGGATCTTTGGGCTAGTGGGAGATTGTTGGACATGCGAGCCCACGACGAGCCATTATGCAATAAATGTTATTGCAAATATCATTCCCAGATCTGAAATGAAGAATAACTAATTTGCATAATAGGTCCCTTAATACAATTAGGGTTATGTACCATGGCCATCTTGATGATCATACAGTGGTTGATTCAATTATTGAATCATAGAGGCTGGTGCTATGATGAATATCTAAAGAGTTAGATTGAGGACTCATCAGGCACCATCAAATGATTATTAAGAGATGATCTCCAGTCTGAGTAGGAGATTGCAATCCTTTCTCATTTAGGCTGATATCTGACCGACCTCTTGATGTTGGTCCTCTGCATGGGAATAGAGATTCGGAGGTGTCAGAATAGTTAGGTCAAAGAGTTGACTTAACGAGATCGAGATAATTAAAGTCCTATGTCGTATGTTGTCATGATATAGACACGCATCCTCTGACCGGAGACAGATGTGTTACTATATGTCTGAGTATGTACATTTGGCAGACCAATAGGTTGATGACCTAATCAAGGTCTATACACCGGTGCGGTGGTGTGCATATAAGGGCATATGAGTAATACGCTCTCTCAAAGGGATCATACCGGTTCATTACTGAACCGGAAGACATGAGCTCACTCATGAGATATTGGGAAGAATCAAATTCCGTGCACGATCATCTCGCTTTGGAAGCTTGACTGAATTTGTAGATTTGATATATACTTTTGGAAAGTATATGATCAACACCTAGGTATCATATGTGCTTTTGGAAAGTATATGATCGATACCAACTCCCAATAGTCAAATGAGAAACTTAATGATAAATCCCTGAAGTAGACAGTGTAAAATTGATCTTATACTTCGGGATTATTCTGGGTCTTCCAGTATGTAGGATGTACAGGTATTGGGAATACCTGAGGGTGATGTGATCATGAACGATTGTATAACCATGACGCTTCCATTCCTAGGGAGTGATGAAACGGGTCTGGATTTTAGTGACTCCTCTCAGTAGAGAAGTAATCTGATCTTGGTCCAAATATTGGACATTGATCTGAATGTGATTCAGATGCAATGAGAAGATTAGATTTGCGGTCTTGATTTAATCAAGCATCTATGAGAGGCCCGAGATCTGGATTTGACATGTGATCTCAATATCCAAGTCACTATACGTGGAACAATACAATCGCCATGTCCTTATCTCGAAGTATTCTCGGAGAAAGCGCATTATCCTTGAAAGAGTTCATGATAATTTCATTGTTGATAAATGTGTCCGAGCATTGAGAAAATGGATAATTAAATACGATTTAATTATCATGAATAATATGAATTTGATTCATATTATAAAGAGAGTTATCTTAGATAATTAAATGAAATTTGATTATCAAAGATGTGAATAATGTGAATGTGATTCACATTATTTGGGCATATGAGAAGAGAGATCCAAGATGATTAAATATGATTTAATTATCATGAATATGAATAATGTGGATAGCATTATCCATATTAATCATATATATTATAAATATGATTTATAATATATAAGAGGGAGCAATTTGTAATTTACATTTATTAATTAAAAGTAGATGTGAATTGGATTCACATTAGACAATTAATTGAAAATGTAATTCACTTTTTATTTTGGATTGTGAATGTGATTCACAATTTTCTAATGACAAGATTGCAATATTCACAAAATAATTATGAATTATTTTTGTTGAATAATTTACAACAAGTGTTGTTGTAAATCTTGGAGATTTCCATAGAATAATGTAATCTCATGAGATATCATGAGATTACATGAGATTGCCACCAAATCCCATATTATGGTAGGAGGCAATCTTCATTCCATAATCTCCATACTTGATTGATTTAATTTGAGAATAAATCATATTGATTTATCAATATACATTTAATTTAAATTAAATTAATTGTTGTTGGTTTTTACCAACACAAATCTTAGCCATTAAAAGAAACACAAATCAATGTAAGCCATTGGATTTGGGTTGCCCATAGATTGAGATCCATGGATCCCAAAATATTATAAAAGAAGAGGCACCCCTTTGCTCTTTTTTACACACAAGAGAACATACGTCTCTCTTTCTCTTTTTCTCTCTACATGCCCACTCTCTCTCTCTCTCATGTGGTCGTCCACCATGGATGCCCTGGAGAGGTTCTCCATCGCCACAGCATCGTCGTTATGATGCCCGATCGTTTGCTCGTGGATCTCCGTCTCCTTCGGTGCATCTCGCTCGTGAAGAAGATGTCGGATCTCGTGTGTCGAGATCAGGAGATCTATCGCTTGGATCATCAACATGGATTGCGAGAAGCACGTGTTTCATCAACACACTTGCAAGCGTCTCCTCCGTCGGATCGGACTTGTGACAGGATGTCTCTTCATTTAGAGACTCCATCGCAACCACGCTTCAAGAGGTAATCCTATTACTTGTTTGTGGTTTAGATGAAAGAATCCGAGATGTGTTCTTGGATCATGTGGTTTCGTCGCATGATTTTTTTAAATTCCGCTGCATAGAACAACTAGTGCGACTAGTCGTATTCGATTCGACGCTCACACTTCTGTGACGCGCTTGAGGATTATCCCATATCCTTCAGAAAGAGTTGATAAATAACAAAAAGATGAAGAGATAGAAGAAAGGAGAAGAATAAAGGAAGGGATGTTACATGGACTTCACATGGAGGAGGAGGAGCAAAGGGCTTCAACTCTGGGTCTTTGCCGCGGGTGAAGTACAACGAAACTCGGATGTGATCTTGAAGATATAGAAGCAACAAGGTGCATGGATCACCTTGGATCACCTTGCAGAATTCTTCATCGTAGGGACATGGCTTCTGTCACCAACCAATTCATCAACTCCTCCCTCTCTCGTTCTCTAATGGCGAATGTCGGATAAGGGATGACCAGAAGAGGGTGTAAGGTTCAAATAGGAGGGGCTGGAAAGGGTTCTCAGTCGGGGATAGAGTCCTTAGATTTAGGGATAGGGTATCTCTATTGTAGTCATCAGAGTGGTTGCAAGAAGAGAGGAGTTGGTGTCTTAGGAAGATGATAAAGAGGCATGGTCATGGTGGTTGGATGTTGGAGACAATTGGAGAGGATAATGGATAAAATCGTTTGGGGGTCCAGCGATATGATTGGTTGGGTTCTTGATAGAGGTCGATCATTGGGTTTCCAGGTGATCAGATAAGGAGAGTGAAGGATATGGTTTAATCCTCAAGCACATCATGGAAGCGCGAGCGTCGTATCGAATACAACGAAGAATGACTAGTCGTACTAGTTGTTCTATGTAGCGGAATTTAAAATTTTTCATACGATGAAACCACATGATCCAAGAACGATTCTCGGATTGTTTCATCTATAACCACAACAAGTATAAAGGAATACCTCTTGAAGCGCGGTTGATCGAGTCTCTACGAAAAGAGACCTCATGTCTCAAGTCCGATCGTCGGAGAAGAAGCTTGCGAGCGCGGGGATGAATCATGTGATCCTCGCAATCCAACGAGTTGATCCAAGCATGGAGATCTTCTGATCTTGTCGTATGAGATTGTACACTTTCTTCACGAGCGTAGCACTCCAAAGAAGATGAAGACCCGAAGAACGTCGAAGCGGCGACACGGTAGCGAAGGCGACGACAGCTTTCTCCTCTAGGATTTGGTGGACGACCACCAAGGAGAGAGGGAGAGAGAGTTGATGGGGGGAAGAGAAGAGAGAGAGATGTGCCTCAAAAGCATAACGTAGAGAGCATGGTATGTCTCTCTATTTATAGGGTTTTGAGATCCATAGATCTCAATCCATGGGACACATAAAATCAATGGATGAGATTGATTTATGTTTAATCCAATGGTCAAGATTGTTGTTGGTAAAAGCCAACAACTAATAATCTAATTGAGTCAATATATTTGACATGTCAAATATAATTCAATCCTAAGTTAGATCAAGCAATTAAGGAGAGATTAGCATGGAGATTATTCCTCATAACGAAAGGTGGGGACGGCTACCACATTCCTTGTGGGAATTGGTAGCCGTCCACCATGTCCTTATAGTGGAGGCAATCTCATGTAATATTATGAGATTGCATATCTCCATGAATTTCTCCCATAATCTCCAACAACTTTTGTTGTGATTTATTATTCAAAAATAATTCATAATTAATTTTTAGAATATTACAATCTTACCATTGGATATTTGTGAATCACATTCACAACCCAAAACAAAATATAATTTATATTTTCAATTAATTACACAATGTGTATCCAATACACATTAATAATTAATTAACAAATATAAATTATAATTATCTCTCTCTAATACATTATAAATCACATTTATAATATATTATGAATGATTGAATATTGCTATCCACATTATTCTTATCCATAATAATTAAATCACATTTAATTATATTGGATAATTTCCACATGCATCAAGATAATTAAATCACATTTAATTATCAATTTCTTAATGCTTAGATCATGGAATTATTCTTAAACCCTTTCAAGAATAATGAGATTTCTCCGCACATGGTACATAACCCTTATTGTACAGAGGGACCTTATAGTGCATTCATTCATTCAATCAATCAGAAAGGGAGTGAAAAACAATCAATAACTTTTATTGATAAATCATTTATTACAATAACATTTATTGCAGAAATGGTTCGCCTCGGGCTCACATTGCTAACAATCTCCCACTAGCCCTCAGAACCATTCATGAACAATCCTTAAACCCATACTCATTACATGCTTGTCGAAAACCTTCTGTGTTAGAGGTTTGGTAAGAGGATTAGCAACGTTGTCAGCAGAGGCCACCTGGATGATATCACCACGCTTTTGAATCTCTCGAATGATGTGGTATTTCCTTTCCACGTGCTTTCTCTTTTGATGCCATCTAGGTTCCTTCGCCTGGGCAATGGCTCCCGTGTTATCGCATAGTAGCAGGATGGAAGTATCAGAGGAAACTACGCCATGCTCCAAGATGAACTTGCGCAACCACACCGCCTCCTTCGCAGCATTCGATGCGGCAATGTACTTGGCTTCTGTTGTTGAATCTGTTGTAGTGTCATGCTTCTTACTTCTCCAGCTCACATCACCACCATTCAACAGGAATACAAACCCTGATGTCGACTTTCGATCATCAATATCTGATTGGAAGTCAGAATCTGTATATCCCAAGACTTGGAGATCACCATCTCCATAGATCAAGATGTAATCTTGCGTCCGTCTTAGATATTTGAATATGTTCTTTACTGCATTCAAGTGTTGTTCTCCATAGCAGAATTGGTAACGACTTACCACTCCCACTGCATGGCAGATATCTGGCCTAGTACACATCATGGCATACATTAAGCTTCCTATAGCTGATGCATAAGGACATCCAGCCATGGCTTTCTTTTCCTCAACAGTTTGAGTAGCCATCTCTTTAGATAGGTGGATACCATGTCTTAAGAGGAGGAAACCTTTCTTAGAACTATCCATACGGAATCGTTCAAGAACCTTCTTAATGTACCCATGTTGTGACAATCCCAATATCTTCTTCTCTCGGTTTCTGAACAACTTCAAACCCAAGATGTAAGAGGCTTCTCCAAGATCTTTCATCTCAAAGGTATGGGATAACCAAATATTCACACTGCTTATCATCCATGTATCATTCCCAATGATAAGGATGTCATCTACGTAAAGCACGATGAACACAATGGCGCTCCCACTAAGCTTCTTGTACACACAAGGTTCATCAGGATTCTGCACGAAATCATAACTCTGTATGGTTTCTTCAAATCTGATGTTCCAACTACGAGAAGCTTGCTTGAGCCCATAGATGGATTTCTTCAGCTTATATACTTTGCCATCCTCAGTTGTAAAGCCATGGGCTGCTCCATATAGATATCCACCTTGAGGTATCCATTGAGGAAAGCCGTCTTGACATCCATCTGTCAGATGTCGTAGCCAAGATATGCAGCTATAGCTAGCAGTGTCCTGATGGATTTAAGCATAGCCATAGGAGAGAATGTCTCATCGTAGTCGATACTTTCTCTCTTTGTGTAGCCCTTGGCTACGAGCCGTGCCTTGAAAGTCTCTACTTTCCCATCAGGTCCCCTCTTTCTCTTGAATATTCATTTACACCCAATGGATTTTACCCTTTAGGTGGATCCTCTAGGGTCCATACACCATTCTTATGCATGGAGTCAATTTCTGACTTCATTGCTAGCATCCATCTATCCATGTCATGATCCGCGAGTGCTTCATCAAATGAAGTAGGATCATTATCTGTCTCACTTGACACATGGAATCCATACCTTTCAGGTGGTGCAACCACCCTCGAACTCCTTCGAAGAGGTTTGGGTGTTTCATCTTTATTTACCTCTTCAGTTTCTGGTCTAGGAAGCTCAGAATCCTCAGGGGATTCAATGAGTTCCTCTACTTCATTTTTGTCTTGACCTTTAAGGAAATCATCCTCCATAAATTTTATATCTCTAGAGATAAAAACCTTTTTGGTCTCAGGGTCATAGTGCAGGTATCCAATACCATCTTTAACATACCAATGAAATAACACTCACGAGTGCAAGATTATAGCTTACTTGCGTCCACGTTCTTCGCATGAACCAAGCAACCCCAAACCCTCAAGTGATTAACATTAGGTTCGGTTCCATACCAGAACTCATGAGGAGTCTTAGGTACAGATTTGCTAGGAATCTTATTCAGGATATATATTGCAGTCTCTACTGCATATCCCCAGAAACTAAGTGGTAAATGTGCTTTGCTCATCATTAAACGTACCATGTCCATGATAGTCCTGTTGCGTCTTTCAGCAACACCATTAAGTAGAGGAGTTCCAGGAGGAGTGAGATTGGAGACAATTCCATTCTCTTTAAGATATTCCTTGAATTCATCTGAGAGGTCCTCACCACCTCGATCAGATCGAATCCGTTTAATCTTCCTATCGGTTTGGTTCTCAACCAAAGCCTTGAATTCTTTGAACTTTTCAAAGGTTTCAGATTTATGACGTAATAGGAAGATAAACCCGTATCGCGAATGGTCATCAATAAACGCCAAATAATATCGATATCCATTTCGAGTCGCGGTACCTAAGGAACCACATACATCGGTATGTATTAGGTTAATAATACCTTCGCATCTTGTAACCTTGTTACGGAAAGGCATCCTAGTCATTTTACCTCGAATACAATGTTCACAGGTAGGTAAAGATTGAACCGGTAGAGAATCTAAAGGTCCATCCTTTATCAATATATTGATCCTATCAACAGATAAATGACCAAGCCTTTGGTGCCAAATCATATTTGAATGATTTTATTCTCCCTGGATCTATTAGGATTTTTATTAGTGGTTGTAACATTCATGACATGCTCATTAATGCACAGTTCATAGAGTCCACCAGAAGTCAAAATATCATCTGTAATATATTTATCATAATGATTTATGACTAATTTATTACAGAAAAGGAATGAATATCCACTTCTAACAAGCTTAGATACAGATATCAAATTCCTTTTGACTTCAGGTACATAAAGACACTCTTTAAGTACTAGGACTCTACCACTAGATAATGATAGTCGACAGGTCCCGATGGTGACTGTTGCAACACTTGCATCAGATCTCATCCGGATGACTATCTCCCCTTCTTCCAGATTTCTAGTTTCCTGAAACAAATGCAACAAATTGCATACATGAACAGAAGCACTAGAATCAACAACCCAACTTCCTTCTCGTCCAACGAGAAAACTAGTTTCAATGATGAAAGTAGATTTCATACCTGCTGGGGCTTTACCTTTGTCGACCGACTTCAGGTATTCCGGGCAGTTACGCCTCCAGTGCCCTGGCTTCTTGCAGTGGTGACAGACGTCGATTTTCTTCAACGCTATCAGTGTGTATGCATTGGAAGATGAGCCAACACCTTGACTCTTCTTCTTTCTCTTCTAGGTCGTGCCCTTCCGAGAACCTTGCTTCCGAACCACGCTTCCCTCTGACCTGTGCAACCATTGCACTGCCAGCGGGACCATCTTTCTTCATTACGTCTTCTGCAGACTTTAATGCAGTAAGAAGTCCAACGTTCGTCAATTCCAACTTGTTCATGTGGAATGAAATCACAAAATTATTGAAAGTCTTGGGCAAAGACAACAGAATGAAGTCAGCTTGCATATCTGAATCCATATTTGCCCCAAGAGTCTCCAGCTCAGACAAGTACCCAAACATTTTGAGTATGTGTTCTCAGGCCGAAGTTCTTTTCTGCATCTTGCAGCGAACGAGTTCTTTCATAATGTTGTAACGCTGGGTGTGGTTAATGTCACCAAACATATCTTTCAGATTCTGTATTATTTCCTGACAAGTGCTCATCTCCACATGTTGCTTCTGAAGAACATTGAGAGAGAGAACCTAGGATATAGCATCTTGCCAAGACATGATCTTCATCATACTTGTCATTGTATGCCTTTTCTTCCTTCATTTTAGGGCTTTCATACTTGTCTTCTGAGAGCACATAACTTATGCGCTCAACCGAGAGAACAAGCTCCAAATTACGAATCCAATCCAAGTAATTTGGTCCGATCAACTGGTTGACCTCCAGAAACCTACTTAGTGGGTTCATGGACTTCATTTTCTGAAATTAAGAATGCATTATATTAGAACATATAATCATATATTCATATTTATGATATTTGATTAATGCATTTTAAATCAAATTGGTCTTGCTCTGTCAACTTTGAAAGTTTATTCCCTTAATCACTTTTCAAAGTAAGAGATATACTTACCGTTATATCTCAAGCAAGAACTGGGATCTCCTCTTTATCTTTGTCATATCCCAATAATATGATAACCTATTACTCCAATAAAGAGAAGTGGAAACACATTCCGCCTTACAAGTCCAACTTGCATTTCCCAATTTAGTCTTTAGTACCCGGGCCCACCACCCCTAAGATGATGTTGATCCGTCATTAATTGAACCAACCATCAACAGGAATACAACTCGTTATGCGCAATCCAATATCGCCTCAATAATATGAGGACCCGATATTGGGGTCACTACGCATACGTTCTTATTCTTTCGAGAAGCAACGAGATCGATCCAAATGGATCATATGCAGGAGCTGTCACTTCAGACAGGCGTCTCCCACATACAATATCTGGTGACGGAACCGTTCGTCTTGACGGGAGACCATGGATGTCACTTATATGATCCTCCATCTCATATTCAAATTTTAATTAATTATCATGAATCATATTCACATAATTAATTCTTCCAAGTGGAAATACACATCTATTCATAATAGAGTGTTTTTAATTTGGATATAATTAACTTAATTATTTAAAATTAATTATCAATCCAATTCAATCATCAAACTTGATTTTACTTGAATATATGGTATTATCTCAAAGTACATATTAATTCGAATTTTAATAATTAGAAAATACATCATGATCTCTCAAGCATCATTCGTTCCCTACCCGCTGTCATGGCCAGTACCGACGGGAGTGGGACGAACCGCAACCGATACGACCCGCTACCCCATCGATCCCCGATTAGACACCATATCTGCCTCGGGAAAAAATAATACCGAGTCAATCACTTTGTACTTGAGATGATCATCGTTCTTCAACCGAAACTATACCATATAGTAATAATCAAAACATTTTTTATTATAAGGAAATTTTCTAGACAAGTTCCCAATCCTATTCAAGCAAGGAGTTTGATGGTTGTGTTTCCAATTATGATCTAGATCAAATCTAATCAATTTATTGGTTGAGGCCAAGTCAATTAAGGAAATAATCATCATTCAATATTTCTCAAATATTTTCCATAATTATTTCACGAAATTAACGATTAATTTCACTAATTGACAATCACATGGTTCTTGATTAGGACTGTAATTTCAGCAGTGACCCCTACTTACTAAAATTAACATATCTCAATAAATTTAAATCCAAATTAGACAAAATCAATTTTCAAAGATTGCCAATTTGATTTAGGATAGAAGGTAAGTGATATTTCACGCATTTCTAGACGGATCAAAATAGTAATTAACTCATTAATCATGTTAAGATTCGCAGTTCCCGCAACAGTGAATACATGTTCATTAAAACAACCATATCTCGAGCAAACGGAATCCAAATTATATAAACTCAGATCCTATGGTTCCTTATTTATTAAGGAACAAAATTCAAGTGATTAATTCGTGTTTAAACATTTTAAACAGGGTCGAATTTATTCACTAAACAGATGCGTAAAAATCAAATGCAACAAAAAACTTTCGCGACATTAACGAACCCAAGTCATCCTAGGTTTATGGATCGTATCCAAAACCTTCGACCTATGGCTCTGATACCACTTGAAGGATATGATTTAATCCTCAAGCGCATCACAGACAATGAGAGTCGTACCGAATACGATGAAGAACGACTAGTCGTACTAGTTGTTCTATGCAACGAATTTAAAATTTTTCATACGATGAAACCACATGATCCAAGAACGATTCTCGGATCGTTTCATCTATAACCACAAAAAGTATAAAGGAATACCTCTTAAAGCGTGATTGATCAAATCTTACGAAAAGAGACCTCCTATCTCAAGTTCGATCGTCGGAGAAGAAGCTTGCGAGCGCGGGGATGAAACGTGTGATCCTCGTAATCCAACGAGATGATCCAAGCACGGTGATCTCCTTATCTCGTCGTACAAGATCGTATGCTTTATCCACGAGCATAGCACTCCAAAGAAGATGGAGATCTGAAGAACGTCGAAGCGGCGACGTGGTGGCGAAGGCGACGACGGCTTTCTCCTCTAGGGTTTGGTGGACGACCACCAAGGAGAGAGGGAGAGAGAGTTGATGTGTGGGAGGAGAAGAGAGAGAGAGATATGTGCTTCAAAAGTATAACCTAGAGAGCATGGTATGTCTCTCTATTTGTAGGGTTTTGGGATCCATAGATCGCAATCCATGGGACACATAAAATCAATGGATGAAATTGATTTATGTTTAATCTAATGGTCAGGATTGTTGTTGGTAAAAGCCAACAACTAATAATCTAATTTAAATCAAATATATTTGACATGTCAAATATAGTTCAATCCTAAATTAGATCAAGCAATTAAGGAGAGATTAGCATGGAGATTACTCCCCATAAGGAAAGGGGGGACGACTACCACATTCCTTATGGGAATTGGTAGCCGTCCACCATGTCCTCATGGTGGAGGCAATCTCATGTAATATCATGAGATTGCATATCTCCATGAATTTCTCCCATAATCTCCAACAACTTTTGTTGTGATTTATTCTTCAAAATAATTCATAATTAATTTTGACAATAGTACAATCTTACCATTGGATATTTGTGAATCACATTCACAACCCAAAACAAAATATAATTTACATTTTCAGTTAATTACACAATGTGTATCCAATACACATTAATAATTAATTAACAAATATAAATTAGAAGTAGCTCTCTTTAATACATTATATATCATATTTATAATATATTATGAATAATTGAATATTGCTATCCGCATTATTCTTATCCATGATAATTAAATAACATTTAATTATATTGGATAATTTTCACATACATCAAGATAATTAAATCACGTTTAATTATCAATTTCTTAATGCTTAGATCTATGGAATTATTCTTGAACCCTTTCAAGAATAATGCGATTTCTCCGTAGATACTTGGAGATAAGGACAGGGCGATTGTATTGTTCCACGTATAGTGACTTGGATATTGAGATCACATATCAAATCCAGATCTCAGGGACCTCCCATAGATGCTTGATTAAATCAAGACCGTAAACCTAATCTTCTCATTGTTTCTAAATCTCACTCAAATCAATGTCCAGTACTTGGACTAAGATTAGGTCACTTCTCTACTGATAGGAGTCACTAAAATCCAAACCTGTTTCATCACTCCCTCGGAATGGAAGCGTCATGGTTATACACTTGTTTATGATCACATCACCCTCAGGTATTCCCAAGACCTGTACATCCTGCATACTGGAAGACCTATGATCATCCTGAAGATATAGATCACTTTTATACTGTCATCTTCAGGGTTTGATCACTAAATTTCTCAATCTTGGTCTTTGGGATTTGGTATAGATCATATGCTTTCACAAAGCATATATCTTACCTTCAAATTCATGTCATTCTTCCAAAGCATGACGACCATGCATAAAATTTGATTAGTCCCAATGCCTCATGAGTGAGCTCATGTCTCACAGTTCACAAGTGAACCTGTATGATCCCTTCGAGAGACCGTATTATTCATATGTCCTTACATGCACACCAACTCGTTGGTGTATAGACCTTGGTTAGGTCATCAACTTATTGGTCTGCCAAATGTACACTCAGACATATGGTAACACATCTGTCTCTGGTCAGAGGATGTGTGCCTATGTTGTGACAATATTCAACATAGGTCTTTGGTTATCTCGATCTCGTTAAATCAACCCATTGACTCAACTAATCTGACACCTCTGAATCACTATTCCCATGCAGAGTACTTGCATCAATAGGTCGGTCAGATATCAGCCTAATGAGAAAGGATTGCCATCTCCTACTCAGGCTGGAGATCATCACTTGACAATCATTTGATGATGCTTGACGAGTCCTCTATCTAACTCCTTAGATATTCATCCAAGCATCAACCTCTATGATTCAATCAATGAATCAGCAGCTATATGATTATCAAGTTGGACATGGTACATAACCCTTATTGTACAGAGGGACCTTATAGTGCATTCATTCATTCAATCTCAGAAAGGGAGTGAAAAAACAATCATAACTTTTATTGATAAATCATTTATTATAATAATATTTATTGCAGAAATGGTTTGCCTCGGGCTCACATTGCTAACAGAGAGGATAGAGATAATGGAGTGGTTATGATCGTGGTCAAGGTAGTTGGAGATTGGAGGTGGAGGGTATCGTGGCTAGTGGAGATAAGAGATAATGGAGGGGTTCTGGCAATGGGGAAGGTGGTTAGAGGGGATAAGGTTCGGTCGATGGTGGTCTGAGATGGGGGAAGGAGAGGTGATCAGCTGGTGGGATGAGGCAGAGCAGGTGGTCGGTCGTAGAGAAGATGGGGCTCGACCAGAGGTAGGAGGAGACATGTGGATCAGTGGATCATTCAAGGAGACAAGGGTATTGGGTTGGTTGTAGGAGATGGAGTCGATTTTGGTTATGGAGATAAAGTTGAGGGAGGGGTTGGGACGAAGGTAATTGAAGTAGGAATTGGGTATCGAGTCCTTCAATCGCCAGGAGAATACGTAGGATAAAGGCATGGGTTGTCGATTGCTGGGGATGGTCGAATGTTGCAGGAAATTAGGATAGAGAGAAGATAGGGGGTGGATCAGGCGGAGTTCGATAGAGAAGAGGGGTTTCATGTGGTGATGGCTAGAGGAAGGGAGAAGACTTCTTGACAATCATATCATTGCAGATCCAACGGTCCATATGTGATCAAGGTGAAAAGGGGATTTTCATAATGATCGTTGCATCAAACTTGATCTAACGACCCAAGTAAGGGGCGCTAAGAGACAAAGTGCGATGACCATGGGGATAGGCAGCTTTGACCTGGGTGTGAGGTTGACCAATAGGTGACTTACACGTGGTATGTTAACTTGTTGAGCAATGCACAAAATAAAAAAATAAAAATAACAAATAATCTCAAATGCAAAAATACCTAAAAAAATATTTATATAAATGCATACTACAATATTCATGAAGAACTCAAATGTAAATGAATTTAATTGTGCAAGATATGAATTTTTTGATGATATTTTATGTATATAAAATATCTTTTTTATTTTGTATTTTTTATTTGATTTTTTGTGGACAATAAATACATGCAAATATCAAACATGATGTAGAATAATGTAGTGGACATAAATACATTTTTTTATTTTATTACTTAAGAAAATGTTTAAAAAATTAGTGATGTTAATTATTTATAGATGAATAAATCAATGTGCTGAAATCAGGACCTCTCTTTTTTAAGGCTTTTCTAATATTTTTAGATTTTATTTTTATGTAATTATCTAGAAAATGAGATGAAAAAGAAATGGAAAAGAAATAAATTAAAAAGAGTTAAATATGCACCTGAAATGTCGAGTCAAACATCAATATGTACATTACACAATTAGTTCCCAAAATCTAAATTTTACAATTGAACTTTGATTCTTTTGAATTTCGATCTTGATTTGTAGATAATTGTGTATGTGTTCATTCAAAAGTAAGTAGAGTGAATTTGGACATTGTATGTGAGATATCGACTTTTACACCTTTTTGTCCTAAAATTAAGCTTTGGGTTTATTTTAAATATATATATAAGTTATTATTTTTAAATTTTTATTTATTAATATTAGTGATATATACATAATGGAGTAAGTTTTGTGTCAATTGGAGTTAGTGAGAGTTAATTAAAAATAAGTGAAATTAGGTGAAATATTTACAAGTGAGTGAGAATGCATTATGAAATGTTAAATTATGCAAATTATTTACAAGCGCATGAATGCTAATTATGAGTTATAAACATATGAATGCATCTAAATACTCATAATGAAATCTATTTTCAGCTAATTAGAGTGATGAACCACGTATTCATCAATATCCTTATTCAGCACCGCTGTCGCCACGATCACCAATGTGATGCACCACAATCAACATTACTACCATCAATAATGTGGTATAAGCGACATCCATCACCACCATCATGAGGAATATTGTTGAGTTTATTTTACATAGTTAATCTTGTACTTTACATAATTAAGTAAGCATCTTATCTTAGTTAGTTATGATCTACAAATTTTCGTTTATTTAATTACATATTATCCTCTTTAAAAAATAAAAAATATCAATAATTGCCTTTTATTTTATAGAACATCACACTACATTTACTAAAGAGTGAATTTTACATGAATAGTCAGTGCATCATAGTCTAAAACAATGTTGACAAAAAATTAAAAAAAACTATTATATTACTAATCTATAATTCATTTTATAAGAATCATATTTACTTTAAAAAAGGATGCCGACTTTTGCATAAATTCCTCAAAATTTTTAAAAGATAATGTTATGCAATATGGGTTGATATCAAATCGAGTATTGACGAAAGAAATGTAAGATATTAACAAAAAATGGGAAAAGATAGTTGGATGCATATGTTAGATTGGATTTAAATACCAGTATAATAGAATTTCCTTAATTACGGAAAGATACCTCATTTTTTTAACTTTGTATATCGTGCTAGGAACCGCATGTCTGGCTAAGTTTGGGTCAGCCTTGATCCCAACCTAGCCCAAAGAATCATATCAATCTATATTTTAGCGTAGATCCGTCTTGCTTTAATTTTTAGCTTGAGATGGGATAAAGTTAAGAGGCTCGGGCCAGATCAAGCAAGTCTAGTTCAATGCCCATCCCTATGACTAGCCACTGGTTCATAATTGTAATGTCTCAGGCTCATGTCCATTGATTGTTATCAAAGAAAACTAACCCTGGTAATTTGTTGGGTTCATATCTAAATTGGACCCGTTGACAAACTCCAAAAATACTTAAGCTCAAATTGTCAAGTATTAATCTCTACTCCTTATAACACATTCTCACACTTTGTGAGTCCCTAATGTGGGACACTATGTTGGGATGTTACAACCTCCCTATTTATATTTGCAACGTCCTCGTTATTGTATAGTATAGCCCATCACTTACTTCCAGTGATAGTGGCAGTCACATGCTCTGAGCTTTGGTTCCTTCAATGCATACTTGCTGGGTTCAGTCTCAATCGGACCCATTGACAACCACCCAAAATAATGAATCTTAAGTTGTCAAGTAGTAATCCTCATAACTTATAACTCACCCTCACACTTTGTTAGTTCCAGATGTAGGATTATGTTGGAATGTTACATAAATTCCAACATATGCATCCACATTAAAAGCATCTCATGCGTCTTGAGAATATAGATCCCTAAAAAGTAAGTATAGAAGCCCCATGCATAAATCACCCTTTCCATTGGTGTTGTAATAAGTTGTTATCAGGTAGCACTGGATTTGATTCGAACATATTTTACTTCAATTATGGGATCGGATTTATAAACCTACATACTCACCAAGTAGTCTAATGTCATGTCTAAAATTCTTATTTATTATAAGCTAAGAATTATTTGTCACAACGGATTTTGGTTTTGAATATTTTGAGTGTTTATCTCATCTTTCTCTTTATTCATAATGTGATATTACATTTTAAGTAATTATTAAAATGACGCATGATAAAGGAGGGCATGGGTAGGATTTATACGCGATAGAGAATCGTCAATTTTGATATTTTATCATATTATAAAACAAAATCTCAATTGAAACTATAATATTACATACAAATAAATTAAGGGTAAAATGGGGTTGCTCCCTTGAGCGAGCTAAGTTGGCTCTCCCACTTAATTTCTTTATTTTTTTCATTTTTATGAAAAATAATTCTGTGAAATTGATCATCATATTCTTTTATTATGTCATTCAAATTTTGTGTCAAATAGAGACTCGTACGACCTTCATCTAGACAATCATTTTTTAACGGTCGCAGAATTGTTGAAATCGTCGCCGTCTGGATGGAGGTTGTAGGAGTCTCTGTTTCGTAAAGAAACTTGAATGACATAATATAGAGATATGGTGATGAAAATAAACATAAATATTTTTCAAAAAAATAAAAATAGGAAAAATAGGGTGGAAAAGCCAAGTTAGCTCCTCTCAAGGGCGGCTCCATTTTACTCATAAATTAAACAACACGATCCTTTACCAAAAGATCACATACGCATTCACACACAAAATTAGATTTTGAAATGGCCAGATCGAATCCTTAATGTATTGGATTTGAAAAATCTCAATGAGATTCAATTCATTAGAACAATAATATCAAACAATTCAATGCATTAACGTCATAATCGATTTCATCCTATTCACGTGTACTCCTAGTCTTTATCGGTATTTTTCAGGATGCAAAGATGAAACAACCCTCAACAACATCATCCCGAGGCTATTTTGCGATACCTCTTCGGAAAAAAGGTTGAGCTGAGTTGGGGTAGATTTCTTTCAAAGGATTTACAAGATATAAAATATGATGCCAAGATACGTTTTCAATATCGACAAAATTGATTTAAGTATGATCGGATATATTATAGTAAAATACCAACTAGAGAAATATAGTAGTCATCCTATAGCAGTGACGGACCCAGAAATATATACTAAGTAGGGCATAACGATTAAGAAAATAAATAAGATTAGAACTTCCAAAAAATTAGTCATTATAAACATCTATATACATACAATTTATAAAGAAGTATTTTGCACATAAAGTAAAATAAAAAATCCACACACGTAATTGAAGTTTTCCTCGCCTCATCTTCATATTTTGAAGACATGAAATACAAGACAAACTTAAAAGTAAGATGAAGTCTACGTTATTATAAGGATGTGTTAATTAAAAATCTATAATATGGATAACTCTCACGAATCTACCTAAAGAATATAAATTAAATCTATTTTATAGGTACGACTTATGAATTTAAAAGCAAATTAATTCTAATGTTAACTACCAAGAATTATATAAAATAAAGAAATTTTAATGGAATTACAAGAGAACCGCAATAACCTCAAGGCTCTAAAGTCCTAATCAGTATAGGCGTTTCATCTATTGTTACATCTATTTGGTAATATTTTTCTGACGGGCTTGACTAATTGTTAACAGAAATTATTTGTGGATCTTTGAATTATCTTTATGTTGCATTTTAATTCATTTGATTTTCATGTCATGAGAGAATGTTGGGATCTTTTTACTCCATGATTGTGAATCTAGTATAAAACTTATGAAAAAAATGATTTTGTGGATTTAGCTTCGAAATAAAATATAGAAATGAAAATTAGAAAATAACAACTCACTGCTTGTCACCTAACGTGCCGACTCCACATCGCTCCCCAATTCTAACATTCATATGTTGATATAATATTGAAAATTTTAAACAATTGTTAAGATATATAATCAATAAAATGCCAGGAAAAAAATGATATGGTTAAATATCCTTAGTGCACACGAGAAGATGAAGGCAATGTACGATGGAAGTCAACGTGACAGCCTTGACGTTGAGAGTGGTGATTCTACAAGGAATGGAGGGACGCACTGCGCAACATTCTTGTGCCTCCTTCGTGAGCGATGATTGTTGGGATCATGGTGCAATGTAGGACCTATTACACGAGGAGACGAGCATAGGTCTATAGGAGGTGGATGCACGATGGATTTCCACGGTAATGCACTGAGCGACATCAAGATTGGGTCATTAAGCAAAGGAGATGGTGATGGTCGAGATTTCGTGACGTTCGTGAGTCTGGAGTGTCAACACCTGAAAAGTATGTAACATCCCGATATGTGCACGTCAACATGAGTTAAAGATCGTCCCAACGTCCTACTCAATTTGATTGTGGGTGAGCGGCAATGGTGTGCCACTGGGTGTGGCACGAGGGCTTCGCTGGAGAATACTAATGACGGGGGAAGGGGGCACGTGAAAGATTTTCATTGGTAGGTTTTTTAAGGGGGCACGTGAAAGATTTTCAATGGTAGGTTTTTTATTTTGATTGTTATAAGGAGGGCACAAGGTTCCATTTCAATGGGAATTTTTTTCAAGAACAAGGCATGATGTAATATTTGATGGGGTATCAAAAACTTTTAGAGTCTATTTGGTAAGCAGGTTACCTCGGGGTAACCCGGTTTACCCCTCTCTATTCTTGGGTTGGAATTCCATCACAAATCATAGTGACATCACATCACATTCCTTATCCAACCTTCTCCAACCCTCATAACCATCCCAAACAACTACTATTCACATCAGATTACCCCAACCCATCATATCCCAGTAACCAAACAAACCCTTAGATCTGCCTCTATCCTATACTGATCTCGTTGCTGTGCTTAGATGTCCAACCATCCAATTACAAACATAGTGCTGATCTTAATTCAAAGATGGTTGGCGCCGCTAGAAAATTTTCAAAGTATAAAAAAGTGTGTAATGAGAAAATAGCTTTTTTTGCTAGATAATATTTAGGGTTTTTATCAGTTGTGCTCCTCTAAGATATTCCCATATCAGTTATACCCCTCTCTTTTGGGGAATATCAGATGTGCCCCCGACTTCTTGCCATTCTATCACTTATGCCCCTTCGTTAGTCTAACCGTCAATGAGTTGAACTTAACCATGGTTTTTTCAAACTATGGTGCAGTTAAGAGGGGCATAATTATCCAGAATTTTCTTCATCTTCTTCCTCCTCCATTTGTTCTTCCTTTCTCCTCTCTCTCTCTTAATTACATCTTCATATATTCATCAAATCGCTAAAATTGTTCATGAATATATCATTCATTGCGGATCAAATGGTGGATTTTATTGAATTTTTCAGTGAATTTTTATAAATCAATAATCAAAATTTATCTTAACTAAACATGAGAGATGATGGTCTGAAAGATGTTCTGCGTGATGGGTTCTTGGAGAGGATGAGGGAGAGGGGCCTCGTGTGGTCGTCGTTCTGCCTGAATGCTTTCAAGATAGTGGAGCTGGGGGAGGGAGGGAGGCATGGTGCGGAGGAGGGAATAGGGGGAGGGAGGCATGGGTGGAGGACCTCGAGACAGAGGACGGAGGGGGAGGCTGGAGAGGGTTGGGCTGGGGAAAAGGGGGCGGAAGGAGGGGCTGGACTGGAGGCGATGAACTGGGGAGGAGGGGACCGAGGAGGAGGTGCAGTGGTGGGCTAGGGAGGAGGTGGTCGGTGGATGGCGGAGGTGGGAGGGGAAGGAAGGAGTGATGGAAGGAGGCTGGGGATGGAGGAGGGGGGATGAGGACGAGGTCGGGGACGGAGGTGGGGAGGCGCAGGGGCGAAGGAGGATACTGTTGGTGGAGGGGGGAGGGGAATGAGGAGGAGGGGGACAGGGACGGAGGTGGGGAGGCATGTGGGTAGAGCAGGAGGCTCGGGGGAGGCTACAGGAGAGCTCAAGGCGGAGGAGCAACGAGGGCAGATTGGGAAGGGGCGGCGGTGGGAGGTCAGGCTGGGGATGGAGGAGGAGAGGCCGTAAGTGGGGGCGGAGGTCGGGTTGGGGATGGCGGGGGGAGGTCTGGCTGGGGATGGAGAATGGGTCGAAGGTGGGGGATGAGGTAGGGAAGCAAGGGAAAACGATGGGAGGGGCTGGGGGCAGTCGGGAGGAGCCGATGGAGGAGCAGGAGGCTGGGAGGAGGAAGAGAAGGGGGAGGAAGAGGAAGATGATGGGGGAGGAGGAGGAGGAAGAAGAAGGGGTTGGACATTTTAGTCTATTTTTTAAAACTAATTCCGGTTATGTCCTCAAAGTTAGCGTCCGTTTGCGTTGGAGATGGATGACAACTAACTCGAGGGGTACAAGTGATAGAATGACAAGAAGTTGGGGAAGGGACACAACTAATAAAAATCCCAATATTTAATGGATTAGAGCTTTGGAGTTATAAGCAGACTGCTCTAATTGCCGTAACTACGGGTGCTTTCCTCAAGAAAATATCCTCGACTGACGTACGTAACTACCGGTGCTTTCTTGCAATTCACAAGAAAAAATATCTTCGACTTAGGTAACTACCAGTGCTTTCTCGATTATTTTTTATGAGCAACAGCAGAGGGCATCAGGGGAAAGTGCCAACTGAATGCCCACAGTGTTCTCTTCTGCCGCAGAAAAGACGATGATGACTCAGACGCCCCTAATTGCCAGCACCGAAATCGAGGTGTGCATTGATAAGGATTAAAAAAAGGTGGAGGGTCTTTTCAACTTCTAGCCCATCACCTTTCCTTTAATAGCAAATTTAGCCCATGTGACACGAAGCCTCTTCCTTTTACCTGCTTCCATCCTAGGAAATATCCCGATTTTACTCGACACAGATAGCAGCTTCTATTATGGGCGTTTCGTAAGCCGGTTTTAAATGGTACAATTTTATTTTTGACCCTAAGTTCTGTTCACTTGGAAAATAGGAGGAGATAATCCGGATTGGAATTAGGTATTTCTCTTCTTTATTCCACAGTTTAAAACAGTTTTTGTTTCGCTTACTTATTTTACAACAATAACTAGTGATTATCCTGTAATAACTATCATGAAACATGAATAAATCATTTTATTTTACTCTCATCCAAGAAACATTAAAAGTTACTGGTTCTTGCACAATAAAATTCCTCGACAACGCCAAGTGGGTTAAATCAGAATACGATTACACGTATCAGGACGTAATTGCAACCGTACAAGAGATTAGGGACCGTGATGTCAATAACCCCTTGAAAACTATGGGCATTAAGGCGAAGGCACCAATATCGAAGGCATCAACTTGCACCACTTGACGTCCTTGGGTGCATTGAACCCACCCATCCCCAGCACAGCAGCCCCACCGAAACAGCTCCCCCACACTTTTTCTCCTCTCCAGATCTCGACAATGTTGACGACCCAATTCGCACAACAAACAACCCCTATTTCCATACCACCCACCGCAATCCCCCATCCATTCTTGCTCTCTTCCCAACACATTTAGAACACCCAGTTGATTCATCATATAGGTATTAAAGGGGGCATTAGGGCTCATCTCTTGATATTATTTCAACATCCTGTGAAGCAGCAGTCCTCCTTAGGTACCTTTCTGCTTCTGTCTCAGCACTTCTGTTGATTTCACAACATTGGTTTTCTTGGATTTCCTTGTTTTTGATTCTTGTCATAATTTTGTTGCTTTTCCAAGATATCTTCGATCAGGAGTTCTCTTGATCAGTGATTGAATATGGTGTGAGTTCTCTGTCATCTCATCATTCCATTTGAAAGAATCTTGAGTTCTGGACTAGATTGAATTAGGGCCCACAATATATAGAGATTTTTTCTGTTTAAATATAGGCAAGCATTAGTTTGCTTGCTAGATTTTCTGAAAATGTCTAAAAAAAGACATGAGAAACTTACGAATTTACAGATTATTCCATTTGATTGGATGAACTGCATAATAATGGAAAAATCATATACGTATGGGAGATTACATCTGTGATATGAATCCATATATAACATATAAAAGCATATGAGTTGCGAAAAATGCATTCCATATTTTAAATTAGATTAAAATGAAGTTCTATATCTTTCCCAGAGTGATAGGAGTCTTTAGGATAGTGGGGAAATCATGTGCATGTGGAGCGTCATATAGGATCCTTGTATGTATAACACACAACAAAAATATGCATGTTGAAAAAATATATAAGCATATATTGCATGTTTTAATGTAGGTTGCAAACTAATATGGGAACCATATGTACTAGCCACCAGTGTTTTGTCAAAACTTCAGGAGTTTTGGAGAGAATTGGCTAATGTAGAAAATTTCTTTACCCAATCACAAGAACTGATGCAATATAATTCTATTCTCCAGGAAGATCATGATTTTTTCTTGAATAGTTTGCTTCTTGATAATTTTTCGGAATAAATAATGTGGAAGTTTCATGGGGCAATCATTTTCTAGCATGTTTTATTGTTGAAACTGGTGATATTTGGAGGAAATACTGAAATAGTTTCTCTTTAGAAACCGACTGTCTGGAGGCCCTTGAACATTCACTGTCAAAATCTACAATATTTGATGCATAGAATGCGATCTGCATGAGCTATGGTGCGCGTAAATATGAAGGATATACCAGTTGACAGTGGCACGGTGATGGAAGGAAAGAGGAGGGCCTGCCACACACCTCACAGAACATATCAACAGAGGCTGCAACCACAAGGAAAACGGTTGCTATTCAGTTATTTTAGCTTTCAATCTTTCTTCCTTTTTCTTGGTTTAACTATTTCTTTGCTGATTCTTCCTCTCATTCTGCCTCCACTGCCTCCTCCCCCTCTCTTGTTGTTGCTACTCCCTCTCGGCATGATCGGTGTTCTTCTTGTGCTGGCTTTCATGCCCTCAGATATGCGGATTGCCGCGTCATCTTACCTTTGAGAAAACTATGTATATAGAGATTTTATCCTCTAAAAAGAAAAGGAATATAATTTCAGCTCATCTTCTCGGGTCCTCTCTGGTTGTTTTTTTTTTCAGGTGAATGCTTTTAATGTTTTGTTGGTGTTTGTTTGAATGTTTGTGGCTGGCAACTCAATCCAAGAGGAGAATGCACCATCGTGTGTCTAAATTCTTCGACGAAAATTGTAAGAGATTTGGACAACAAGGTTTCCATGGATTCATACTTAAGAGCCAAGAACAAGCAACTATTTGTTCTCTAATTCCTTTGTTGAGTTCTACATGCTTGGATGTGTGGATTTTTTATGTGGATTTATGTGCCCATGATGTTTATATGTCGTACATGTTCCTCGCCATATATTATTTGACTTGATGAAATAAAATCGCAGATGCTAGTATGTTCTAGGATCCATGCGTTGTGTACTCTGTTTTATTGAGGGGTTTTGGTGTAAATCACTGTGTATGATTGAATTTTGTTTGATTGCTTCCTTCAAGATATTAACATCACTATGATGTGAGGTTGGATTCATTATGTAAGCTCCCAGTGGACCTAGTGCACCACCATTTCTGTGATTGAAAGCTTCTATGGTTATTTTGAGGTTGTGGATTAAAACAAGCACACAAACAAGGTGATTTACGTGGAAACCCTCCATAATGGAAGGAAAAAACCGTGGGGAAGAAGAGACCCTTGTTGCCCACAGCAATAATAGGCTTTGTCTATTTTTCTGTATGTTTGATAAGAGAGAGGGAATGGTACATATATATCTCGAGGTAAATGGATCCCTTCCCAAGACATGCTTACCCATTTATAAGACACTCAACACTCCCACTCAAGTTGGGCATAGAGATCAAACATGCCCAACTTGCAAACATTCTTTTCAAACTTGGCAATCTATAGCTCCTTGGTGAAGACATCGGCAACTTGTTCTTCTCTTTTTATATATGGCAGCACACAATCTTTGGAATCAACATTCTCTCGGATGAAGTGACGATCGATTTCAACATGCTTTGTCCTGCCATGCAACACAGGATTGTCAGAAAGATTTATGATAAACTTATTATCGCAAAATAATTTCATAGACATATCAAGATCAACCCCAATGTCTGTCAGGATGATCTTAAGCCATAGCATTTATGTGACACCCATTGCTACTACTCTGTACTCAGCTTTAGCCCTTGTTCTCGCACAAACAGATTGTCGTTTGCTTCTCCAGATGACAAGATTGACATCCAAATATACACAATATCCAATAGTAGTTCTCTTCGTATCAACACATCTAACCCAATCAGAGTCAGTGTAACATTCGACCTCAAGTTTTGTATTTTTCATAAAGAGAAGTCCTTTTCCAGGATTCTTTTTTATATAGCAGAGAATACGATCCACTACCTTCATATGTATATCAGTTGAAGCATGCATAAATTGGCTCATCACATTTACAACATATGTGATGTTGGGTCTGTTAAGAGTGAGGTAAATGGGCTCTCCCACAAGATTTTGGTACGATTCTTTGAATCTTCATTAAGTTGCTCCCCATTCTTGATGCCCAACTTGTGATTTTCCTCAATGGGAGTGGCAACAGGTTTACATCCCAACTTTCTGGTCTCCTTAAATAGATCCAGGTTGTATTTTCTCTGACACAAAACAAGTGCGTTCTTTGATCTTGTCATCTCAATACCTAAGAAATACTTCAAGTCACCAAGATCTGTCAAGTCAAATTCCATGGCAAGTTTTCCTTTCAATCTAACAATATCCTCTTCATCATCCTAGCAATGATCATGTCATCAACGCAGACAAGTGAAGAGCAACTTTATTCGTTCCCCTCGTAACAAACAAAGTGTGATCCCCATTTCCTTGATGATAGCCCAATTGGATTATCACAACTTTTAGCTTCTTAAACCAAGCTCTAGGCAATTGTTTCAGACTGTGTAAAGCCTTCTTTAGCTTGCAACACGTTCCTATCTTTTCATAACCAGGTGGCATATGTATGTAAACTTCTTCTTGGAGATCTCCAATCAAAATGCATTCTGCACATCCATTTGATGAAGCTTCCAATCATTAACAACAACAAGCGAAAGAACAACATGCACAGTATTCATTTTCGTCACAGGGGCAAAAGTTTCCAAGTAATCAATACCATATTTTTGACTAAAACTCTTTCGCTACAAGCCTGACTTTATATCTCTCTATTTGGCCATCTAGCTTGTACTTTATGGTGTACACCCACTTTGAGCCAACCATATGCACTCCTTCAGGGATGCCCACAATGTCCCATATACGATTTTTCTTAAGTGCTCTCATTTCTTCTTTCATAGCACACATCCACTGCAGATCAACAAATGCTTTTATAAGATTCATAGGAATCACAGACACAGATAAAGATCTTATAAAACACTTGTATTTTTTATTGAGTTTTGTTAGAAAATAGGAAGCGGAAGCGAAATGATAAAATAGAGCAAAATAACATAAAAATAGAACATGGAACACCATGATTTTATGTGGAACCCTACTCCGTGAGGAGCAGGATGAAACCATGGGAGAAGCCCTCAAAGTGGCATACCTTGCATTGCTTTTTCGCAATGGTTACAGGAGGTCTGGGGCTCCTTATATAGCCTCCTCAGAGCCTCCAAGTCCCACCACTGGTATATGTGGGACTAAACTTATTGGTGGGAGGGATCCATTTACCCACCTATTACATAAGTGACGCATGCTCCAAATACTCTAACACTCCCCCTCAAGCTGCTAACGAGTCCAGAATCGCAGCGTTTAAAAATATATATTTATCTTATCATCGTGCGTAAAAATTAATGTGTCGTTCGTTGTAGGCGGCGATCGGAATCGGTCAAGAAATAACCACAAAAATTATTCGTCAATTTTAATCAAGTGTTTTTATGTTTATTTTACTTGAGAAAGTCCCAAGGTCGATCACAAGGAGGCAAAGGAACAACCTAGAATTATGTCTATCAAAATTTGTGCATAGTTTTTGAGGCAGTCTATTTTTGGAATTTTAAATGCAAATAAGGGATGCAAGATGCAATTTCGGCCTATTTTAGGGACTAAAATGTCAACTACGTTCAAACGATGTCCGAAAAATATGAAACTTGGCCACAATGCAAAATAAGATGAAATGAATGCACTGTGATTTTTTTGGAATTTTTGGATGCAATATGAATTTTTTTTTGAATTTTTAAATGCAAACAAAATGATTTTCAATATTAAATTATAATATATACCAAACCTACTTATTTTCAAGGACCAAAATTATCTAAGATCTATCACTAGGTGATTGATCTCGGAAAATCCTAAATCTTGCAAATGTGAGATTTAATACTATTAAAAATTAAACCCTGAAATATACAAAATGATTTTTACAGGACAAATTATGCATGCAAATGCAATTCTTTTTGGGCACAATGTCATGGAAAATTAATTCTACAAAGTTTAGTTTTTCGAGAATTTTTAGAGCAACGGTTAATCAAATATGAATTTTAGAGCACAAACTGGGCAAAATATGCAATTTTCCACAAAATAATTTATTATTAATTAACCACTGATCACAAAAATATGCATAATATGTCAAAATGTAGAGAATTAATTGATAAACAAATGCTATTTTTGGATTGATAAAATGAAGTCATGTAGAGGTCCAAAATCAATGGGGAACACATAGGTATTTATGCAATATATAAATAAATAAAGGCAATGCATAACAAGGATTTAAATAGTAAATACCTATACCCCAGAGGGTATTTATGCAAAATTTCCACCAAGTCATGTGCACCGTACGTGACCTGGTCGGTGGGGAGTTTTGGCGCGAAAAGGAGAAGCTCCGGGGGAGACTTTTGTAAATTGCCCGAGGGGCACGCGCGCAGCACGTGACCCCCTGGGCTGATGTGAGCCTGACGTCGTTCCCCCGCCACGTGCCTCGCACGTGAGGCGGGGGCCTCGGGTCTGAGCCCCGACGATGCGGTGGTCGATGAGGGGCGGTCGAGGGTGGCTCCTGGTGGCATGCGAAGGGCTGGAGTGGAGGCATCTAGAGCCGATGAAGGCGGAGGTGGCGTTGTCGGCTGATGACGCGGCGTCGTGGCGGAGCAGATGAACGTCGAAGTGCGTCGGAGTTGGGGATGAACGGAGCAAATCTTCTCGTGAGCAGATCGAAGGCGGAGCGATGAAGTCGATGGTGGCAGTAATAGGCTCGACGACAGATGTTGGAGCAAGAGCAGCAGGCTGGGGGTGATGCTGCAACGAGGCCGAGACCTCGGATCTCGCCCAGTAGTTGGGAGCATCGCCGATTCGACGCCGTCACCGCCGAAGGCGTAGCCCTTATCTTCTGTGTGAATTGGCGGATGAATGTCACGGCGGTGGCGGGGGATCTTTTATAGGATGCGGGGTTTGGTCGATGATGGAAGGTCGGGATTGACATGGTGATGGAAGAGGGAGGAGATCGGAGGAAGATCTGATGATCGGGGGAGATTCGATTGGATTTGGCGAAAGGCGGTGGCGAGATATGCGGAGGAGGCGGAGATCTCGGAGGAGATCGGTGACGGTGCGCCAAAAGGGGAAAGGAGGCGGGAGGTGGACGATGTACAACAGCCGTCCGATCGGCAGTGATCGGACGGTGGGGATCATGCCACGTGGCAGTTAGAGGGGTAAGGCGAGGGCACGTGCGTTGCGCATGCCTGGGAGGCACGCGCGATGCACGTGCGTCCCTTTTATTTTTATTTTTTATTTGTTTATAAAAACGAATATAAAAAAGCCAAAAAAACGCTGACACGTGGCGGCCCCCGGGGCCGTCACGTGTTAGCACCGGAAAAATCGCCAAATAAATCCTTTGGAAAATAAATAATAAATAGTAAATGACCTCGGATCGAAAAAGTTCCTTCACGAAAAATGCTCGTCTCGATGAGATTTCATGAAGATGATCAAATGCAAAAAGTGAATTTTTAGGGTATCCCATGTACATAGAATACCTTGATTTTAGGGTTTTCTAATTTTTTTGTGATTTTTAAAACCTGATAAAAATCCGAAAAAAATATGATAAAATCAAAGAAAAATAATTACATACTAATCTATTTTTTGGATTTTTATTAATTAGGAAAAAAAGAAATAAAATAAAATACGAAAAAGACCGATTTTATACAGTTGGTTAGTGAAGACTCGGACTCAATTTGTTTCTTTGATTTCAAGCTCAATTTGGATTTGGATTTTTGCATATTTTAATAAAACTTTCATCAAAGAAGACAAATGAAAAAGAAATAAACTAAAATAGGTTAATTATTTACATAAAATAATAGGTCAAAATTAGCTAAAATACAAAATGTACAAAAGAGGCCCAAAACCCAACTTTCACATATGAGCTCCGATTCACTTGAACTTGGTCTTGTTTTGAAGGTAATGGAATGTACATTAGTTCAAAAGTGAGTAATATTAAAACGGACATTTGATGAGGGAGATATGAGCTTTTTAGTCCGTAAATCCTGAAACTAGGGTTTGGGTTTTTGGTCCGTTTATATGGGTTAGTGATTTTTTTGTATTTTTCATTTATTCTTGTTAGTGATATGTACACAGTGGAGTGGTTTTGGGTTATTCGGAGTTAGCGTGAATGAGTTAAAAATCAAGGAAGTTAGGCTATTTACAGGTCATTTTTGGCTTGGGTTTTTGGCTTCTTATTTTGTGCATAAATAATGGATAAAATGCAATTCTTATGAAATCATGCATGATTGCTAATTATGTAGAATAGATGCCGAATGTTGTTGATTTTGAGGGATTAAGCTTAATAAATGAGATTTAGAGTGATGAATCCGAGATTCATCATCCCCCTATACTTAAATCATGCTCGTCCTTGAGCATCAAAAAGAAATGCCATGAGGTGAAATGAGATTGGGTTCCATACCAGGACCATGAGCTGAAGGTAAAAATGAAACTAGACTCAACCTTTGGATTAATAGTGTGGCGGAACTTCTGTGAGACTTAGAATTTTAAAATCAACAGCCTTCAAGTTCTACACATCAGTGCTACAGTTTCGGCTCAGAAGTCATCTTAGATCAATCCTCTTCCCAAAGTATACCCTATGAACATTGAACAATCGACTCATGTGTGTGAAAGGTTTTAGCTCTTCTCATCCAGAATGCCAGACTACCATGCTCATCTCCTCTCCAGTAACTCGTCCTCGGGGAGTCAGGTATTTCCTTCTAAGGTATATCGCGCTGCGTTCACAATCGAATTGGGGGAGAAGTTAGAAGAAGGAGAAAAGAACTGGAGGGTGGCCAGTGTAGTCACCTCTCCTTGTGAAGATGGCCAGTGTAGCCAAGTCTCCACCAAGATCTGCAGGTTTCTTGAAGCTTGGATCTTTTTGGTCAGATTTTATTTGGTAGAATGCCTCTTTGTATTTGAAGTTTTTGGTGGTTCTGCTTGGATCTTGTTGTGCCCCTACGGATATAGAATCTTTTTGTTCCGTACATTTTTTGAGGTCTTAAAAAAAATTGTGCCCAGCTGTCCATCCCTTTTCCGAAGCTTTATTTCAACCCGTACTCCGATCTTTAGATTTCCACGCTACCGTAAAAGAAACTCACACAGTCTTCCAACATCCTGTCTGAGTTGAGCTAAGTGCATAATGCGAGCGTACAAATTAATTCCCTATTCCAGAGTTACACCCAGAATGAAGAGACCAGGTTAGACACTAAGAGTCAAATGCTGCACATTGTCATGTGGAACTCAAAGAATTAAGTCAAAGACCTAAAGCTTCTAAAATCCTATTTCTCGGTGAAGTTCCTCTGAAAATTAGGTGGATTAAGGTCAAGTCCAGACCACTCTCGGTTTTTGCTCATAACTCGGTTCAGAACCCAAAGACTTTTCACATATGCAAATGCGATGCTGGATGAAGTGTAGGTATGTGAAATGCAGACACACATTTTTTGTTTGTTTTTTTATTTTTTTATGCAAGGGATTTTTGGTTTTTTTTGCAAAAATGAATAAGAAGCCATTTTCACATATTTTGGGCACAGTTAGTGTTAGTAGCAAATTATTTTATTTTTTTGTTTTTGTTTTGTTTTTGTTTTTGAATTGATACCCACCCCGTAAATACATATAGACTTATGCGCAAGTACGAGATATGGGTAAAATATATACGAAGTATATATACAGACCCCCCTATACTTAGCGAGTGTTGTGTCCTTAGAGCACAAAAAGCGTAAAGAAGACATAGCTCAGGCTAAGCATAAGAGAGTGGAAAAGGAAAAGAAAAAGAACAAGATTTACTGGACCGCCTCCCTATACTTAGACTGTGAACAGTCTAAATATAGAAGAAGGGTAGAAAAAATGAAGCGGTCGGGGTATGTGAATGAGGAAAATATATACAGGTGAGCGTCGGTTCCTCCTATACTTAGGCTCAGGTCAGCCTAAGTACAAGAGAAAGGTGGAAATGGAGCGATCGGGAGATAGGAGAAGAATGGTATATACAGATGACATCGGACTCCCCCTATACTTAGGCCTTGGCCTAAGTAGAGGAAGAAGATGTACAAGGAGATCGATGTGGTCGGGAGGGAGGGTGGGTAGCCGATGATTAAGGCGGTTTTCGATTGATCTTTTTATGAGCATGTGATGGGAGATCGGTATAACGATACGGAGATGAAGTATATGATTCCCAACTATTATCAGTATCATCCTCAGAAAAATCATGATGGATAGTAGATGAAATATTTGAGTCAGATGAAAGGTAGCCACCATCAGAATTATCCTCAGAGGAACAATATTTGAAAGTGGATACACTCCAGATATTCATGTCTTTTTGTTTCTTCAATTGTTTCCTCAAAATTTATTCCTTTTTGGGGTCAATTGGTTTGTCCTCAGATGAATACTCAGAAGCACCAATTTCAGTAAGCTCATAAGAAATAATTCCGGTGTACTTGTAGAGGGCGGGAGCATCAGCTTTGGATGAATAGTAGTTAGGAACGGGAGTTGTCCAACGAGAATTGAATTGTGGATCCTTGCGAAGATATGGCTTTAGAGCTGCCGAACAGACTTCACTCATGTAGACAACCTTTTCCGGACTTGATGAGGGATCATCAGCTGATTCCTCTTCCGAAAGGTCAAAGGTGACTTTCTTTCTCTTGTTTCGTGAAGATGTCGGTTCACTTGAGTATCCAAATGAATAGCCATTGGAAATCTTCTCCTTGGTCGGTGTGCGGTATGTGTGTTTGTTCTTAGTCTCTTGAATGTTGGTGCACTCACGATTTGGGATGATTTGGTCAAGATATTCAGAAAAGGTTGCTCCAGGGTGCGACCATGCATATGTGTCAGGATCATAGAAGAAATTTTTGTCTATTTTGAGATCAGCGGGAATTGAAATACTGGGGAGAGTCTAGGCATGTTCATTCTCAATTGATTTGACATTGGAGCATTCGTGTGTAGAGTTGATGTAATCCATGTAGTCAGAGTAGGTTGACCCAGGATGTGCCCATGCATGTCTCCGGATCATATGATTCATATACATGATTCTCCATGGTGAGCGCATCGGGGAATGGAACAGGTGGGAGATTCTCTAAACTAATAGTCTCATCGATAATCGCTATCTCAGGTGTAGCAGCGGGGTAGGGCTCTTCTACCGTTTCATGGCTACGGTTGCCGAGGACTTCGTGGGTTGCCTCAGAAGATCGTGATTCCTCAAAGACATGGTCAGATCTAAGTGCTTCTAATGCTGTGAAATTGATTTCCCGAGTCTCACAATCAATTATTGCCTTAGACAATGCTAAGAATGGTTTTCCGAGAATAATTGGAGATTGGGTGAATTCTCCCTGATGCTCAATATCAATAATCGTGAATTCTACTTTGAGAGGAGCACCTTGGAATTTCATGATGACAGAAATAATTCCTCTCGGACGCTTTATTGATCGGTCAGCCAATTGAACAATCTCTCGTATCTTCTGAATCGGTCCGAGTTTGAGTTCATGAAATACAGAGGTCGGGAGGATATTGATCGGTGAATCGTCATCAATCCGAGCATGGATGAAAATTGTATCTTTGATTTCACAATCAAATTTGGGCAACCGCTTCACTATGCGGCTCTTGATTTTTCTCCTCAACACCAAGGAGGAGGCCATTGGCAAGATGTGTCTTTCAGTCTTTGTCCGTATCCTGCCCGACTTTTTGATCATTAATTTGTCCATTACAAATCCTTTAAGGTCGGGGAAGTGTTCAATGGCCTTTATAAAGAGAAGTTCAAAAATCAAGCGTTTCTCCAGTGCTTCCCGTAAAGCAGGATCCAAATTCTTCAAGTCTTCTTCAATCTCAATTTTTATGAAATTTTCTAGATTTTCAATTTTTTTGGTGTTTTTGAATATTCCCATTTTTTGGTATTTTCTGTGTGGTGTGGTGATGTGGTGTATTCCTCAGATGAGAAGGGGCTTTGATGTTCAGAGTACGAGTCAGAGGAATAGTCATTTCTAGGGGAATAATATGCAGAAGTGTCGATGTCGGAATCATCCCTAGGTCTTTGAATATCCTCAAAATTTTCAATCTTAGATCCAATCCTTTCCTCATTCATTTTTATGTTCGAGCTCCCATAAAATAAACTGAGTCGGTCAGTAAAATTTCTGAATTTTTCCTCCATTAATTCAAATTTCTTATTTATCCTCGAAACATTATCTTTAAAATTCTGTTCATGATCAATCATGGGAGCAGTTGGTTGGTGTTCAATAATTTCATCTTCTATTTTCCTGTATATGCTAAGAGGAGAGTTTCTCTAAATATTCGACATATGATTATTATTTTCTGAAAATTTCTCCTCAAAAATTATGGAAGGAGTCTGCTCAGTGGAAGGGTTCTGCGGGGATGTGTAGGACTCATACTCAACATGCTGTGACTCGGGCATGTCATCCTGGTTTGAGTAGAGTCTATTGTCATGATTGATTTTATCCTCGAATAAAGGGGTCATACAGGGTGCATATGTGTCGATCTCATCCATGTGGTCCTCTGTATGTATTGGCTGATCAAATGAGTAATATTTAGGCTAGTCAATAGGGATTTGATCGTTAAGGTCCTGATGATTATTAAGTGCGGGTCTTTCCATCTAGGTTTGGTTTCTCGGCCAGTCATGAGGCTCAAAGGTATTTTGATATTGAAATGGTCCATTCGCGAGAAATCGAGAATAAGACGGTTCAGTCTAAGATGGTAGGTGGTCATGTGCGATCGGATGATTCGAGTAGGAATTCAATGAGGTGTCCGAATTCATCCGCGGGTGAAAGTCTCCCGCAAATGTTGGAGGATTATTGAAAGAAGAGGATGTAGTTGATTTGGTCCTAACCGAGACAAATTCATTTTCATAGTATAGTTCTGGTGGATTTTCAGACCATTGTCCAGTTTTTGTCAAAGGAGGTTGATGATGAAACGTCATGGTTGATCTTGGTGCGGTTGCACGGGATAGTTAAAAGAAATTTATCAAATATGCGTCTTTTGATCTTCGATATCGGTTCACGCACATCAATGTAAACACAAATCAAACCCCAGGTTCACCAACTCACACAATGAAGCCGTAAGAGTTCGGCTATTATCTTTTCAATTTTAATTGGTGACAAAACAATCTTGGAAAATAATTAAGAGAGCTGTTAGATGACAAAATTTTCGTAATGATTGGCCTGAATTCTTACGACTAGTTGCACCTACTTTCAGCCAGTATGGGAGTAAGTACAGACCGTAGAACAGCTACCCGTTACTTGACGACGGAGCCTTACGCAGTGTCCTATAAACCACCCACTCTGCTAAGGAAATTCGGACCGTTTACCGGCTACCAGTAGATCCTCACTGAGAAGTAGCTAATCGTTTTTGGCAGAATCAGAAGTCAATATGAAAATCTGGTTTTGGGCTCTAACCTTAAGTGTCGTCTCTCGCTCACTCAGAAAAATAGAAACATCCAAGGTCGGGGTTACTTTCCCGCAAAAATTCTTGATTTTATAGGTTATTTTGATCGGCTATAATTAGCAGTCCTAATTTTAATTAGGTGATCAATGAAGAATTTATAATGAGCACAAATACACGTCTACCGTCCAGTCCCAATTCCTTTTAAAATTATGTGACAAAAAAAGAGGGAGAAGTTCGGGAAAAGTCGATGCACGCGAAAAATTATGATGTATGCTCAGGTAGAAGACTTACAGTGAATCCTCGCGATCTCCATGTGGGATGCAATACAGAATTGAAAGATTATTTTAAATGAATGCAAGCCGATGAAAAACCGCACCTAAGCAGAAAGTTCTGTTAGCGGGAAAGAAGTGAGTTAAATTTTGGCTAAATTGAACGATTTATGTGCGTCTCAGTTAATATGAAGTGTGGCTTAATTCCTACGAGCACAATCAAAAATATAAATGCTCTGAGAGCCATATGTACAGGTCTATCCTATTCACCACTCAAGTCGGGCCCCACCCTCACCGGAGAGTGAAACAGGCCACGACACACCACAAGAGGAGTTCAAAGTCTTTTACACATGCGAGAGTCCAAATGGACACCACTGTAAATGAGAAATTAATTACAAAAATATAATTGCAGAAATTAAAATCTTAGACTCTACGCTCTCTCACGACTCGACTCGATCTTAAATTAGTTGCGTCTTTTTCGGATGTCGGTGAAAATGCTTCGGTTTCTTTAAAAACTACTCCACGTACGTCGGGTACCTCGCAAGAAAAATAAGAGAGAAAATGTAAGAGAGTGACTCAAAAATAAAAAATAAAAGGAAAGAAATAAATGTTGAAAAATAAAATAAAATAAAATAAATGTAGAAAAAATGGAATTTACAATGAAAAATTCGGGGGTCAGACTACCCGAATACGGAAAACCGAACAATAATTTTCAAAACACAAAACTAAGCTGTTTGCCTCCTCGGCAACGGCGCCATCTAACGAGTCCGGAATCGTAGCGTTTAAAATATGTATTTATCTTATCATCGTGCGTAAAAATTAAGGTGTCGTTCATTGTAGACGGCGATCGAAATCGGTCAAGAAATAACCACAAAAATTATTCGTCAATTTTAATCAAGTGGTTTTATGTCTATTTTACTTGGGCAAGTCCCAAGGTCGATCACAAGGAGGCAAATGAACAACCTAGAATTATGTCTATCAAAATTTGTGCACGGTTTTCGAGGCGGTCTTTTTTTGAAATTTTTAATGCAAATAAGGGATGCAAGATGCAATTTCGACCTATTTTAAAGACTAAAATGTCAACTACGTTCAAACGATGTCCGAAAAATATGAACTTGGCCACAATGCAAAATAAGATGAAATGAATGCACTGTGATTTTTTTTGGAATTTTTGGATGCAATATGATTTTTTCTGAATTTTTAAATGTAAATAGAATGATTTTCAATATTAAATTATAATAAATACCAAACCTACTTATTTTCAAGGACCAAAATTATCTAAGATCTATCACTAGGTGATTGATCTCAAAAAAATCCTAAATCTTGAAAATGTGATATCTAATACTATTGAAAATTAAACCCTGAAATATACAAAATGAATTTTACAGGACAAATTATGCATGTAAATGCAATTCTTTTTGGGCACAATGTCAAGCACAATTAATTCTACGATGTATAGTTTTTCGGGAATTTTTAGAGCAACGGTTAATCAAATATGAATTTTAGAGCACAAACTGGGTAAAATATGCAATTTTCCACAAAATAATTTATTATTAATTAACCACTGATCAAAAATATCCACAATATGTCAAAATGTAGAGAATTAATTGACAAACAAAATTGTATTTTTGGATTGATAACATGAAGTCATGTAGAGGTCCAAAATCAATGGGGAACACAGGGGTATTTATGCAATATAAAAATAAATAAAGGCAATGCATAACAAGGATTTAAATAGTAAATACCTATACCCCAGAGGGCATTTCTGCAAAATTTCCACCAAGTCACGTGCGTCGCACGTGACCTGGTCGGTGGGGAGTTTTGGCGCGAAAAGGAGAAGCTCCGGGGGGACTTTTGTAAATTACCCGAGGGGCACGTGCACAGCACGTGACCCGCTGGGCTGATGTGAGCCTAACGTCGTTCCCCGCCACGTGCCTCGCACATGAGGCAGGGGCCTCGGGTCTGAGCCCCGACGATGCGGTGGTCGACGAGGGGCGGTCGAGGGCAGCTCCTGGTGGCATGCGAAGGGCTGGAGTGGAGGCGTCTGGAGCCGATAAAGGCGGAGGTGGCGTTGTCGGCTGATGGCGCGACGTCGTGGCGGAGCAGATGAATGTCAAAGTGTGTCGGAGTTGGGGGTGAACGGAGCAAATCTTCTCATGAGCAGCTCCAAAGCGGAGCGATGAAGTCGATGGTGGCGGTAATAGGCTCGACGACAGATGTCGGAGCAAGAGCAGTCGGTTGGGGGTGATGCTGCAACGAGGTCGAGACCTTGGATCTTGCCCAGTAGTTGGGAGCGTCGCCGATCCGACGCTGTCACCGCTGGAGTCATAGCCCTTGTCTTCTGTGTGAATTGGCGGATGAATATCACGGCATCGGCATGGGATCTTTTATAGGCTGCGGGGTTTGGTCGATGATGGAATGTCGGGATTGACATGGTGATGGAAGAGGGAGGAGATCGGAGAAAGATCTGATGATCGGGGGAGATTCGATTGGACTTGGTGAAAGGTGGTGGCGAGATATGTAGAGGAGGCGGATATCTCGGAGGAGATCGGCGGCGGTGCGCCAAAAGGGGAAAGGAGGCGAGAGGTGGACGATGTACATCAGCCGTCCGATCGGTAGTGATCGGATGGCGAGGATCATGCAATGTGGCAGTTAGAGGGGCAAGGCGAGGGCACGTGCGTTGCACGTGCCTTGCGTCCCTTTTATTATTATTTTTATAAAAACGAATATAAAAAAGCCAAAAAAATGCTGACATGTGGCGGCCCCAGGGGCTACCACATGTCAGCACCAGAAAAATCACCTAATAATTCCTTTGGAAAATCAATAATATATAGTAAATGACATCGGATCGAAAAAGTTCCTTCTTGAAAAATGCTCATCTCGATGATATCTACAACTTTCATGAAGACAATAAGGCCAAAATCGATCAAATACAAAAAGTGAATTTTTGGGGTATCCCATGTACATAGAGTACCTTGATTTTTGGGTTTTCTAATTTTTTTATCATTTTTAAACCAGATAAAAATCCTGAAAAATATAGTAAAATCAAAGATAAATAATTACACACTAATCTAATTTTTTTGGATTTTTATTAATTAGGAAAAAAAGAAATAAAATAAAATACGAAAAAGACCGATTTTGTACAGTTGGTTAGTGAAGACTCAGACTCAATTTGTTTCTTTGATTTCAAGCTCAATTTGGATTTGAATTTTTACGCATTTTAATAAAACTTTCATCAAAGAAGACAAATGAAAAAGAAATAAACTAAATAGGTTAATTATGTACATAAAATAATAGTTCAAAATTAGTTAAAATACAAAATGTACAAAAGAGCCCCAAAACCCAACTTTCACATATGAGCTCCGATTCACTTGAACTTGGCCTTGTTTTGAAGGTAATTGAATGTACATTAGTTCAAAAGTGAGTAAGATTAAAACAGACATTGGATGAGGGAGATATGAGGTTTTTAGTCCGTAAATCCTGAAATTAGGGTTTGGGTTTTTGGTCCATTTATCTGGGTTAGTGATTTTTTTTGTATTTTTCATTTATTCTTATTAGTGATATGTACACAGTGGAGTGGTTTTGGGTTATTCGGAGTTAGCATGAATGAGTTAAAAATCAGGGAAGTTAGGCTATTTACAAGTCATTTTTGGCTTCTTATTTTGTGCATAAATAATGGATAAAATGCATTATGAAATCATGCATGAATGCTAATTATGCAGAATAGATGCCGAAATGTTATTGATTTTGAGGGATTTAAGCTTAATAAATGAGATTTAGAGTGATGAATCCGAGATTCATCAAGCATGCAATGCTCAGCTTGGACAAACAAAAAGAAACTCAACTCACAATACATGACACTATAGACAATATCAACCCAACGCGCACAACTGCTGCAGTCGAGAACGTTGCTTCTCGTGGCATGCATGTGTGGAGGACGAACGGGCTGGAGTGTGAAACTGGATCTATCTGGATCAAAGAATGGTACTCTATTTTGGAGTCCCTATGATACAACATGAAAACCCTTGCCCTCAATGGCATAGGGAATGATCTTCTGCTCTGGAGTCCCTATGGCTCACATGAAAGCTCTGGCCGACCAACAAGAATGACAAATGATTGGCATGCGTCGTCGTCGAGTCTGAATCTGAAAATTGTAGAGTCTGAACATCTGACCGGTCTGGAAAATCTAACATTTGAATCTTAGACCAAGACCTGTGACTCTACATATACTCCCCCTTTCTCCCATACTGGTCGGAATGACATTATTGACAACATTGGGAAAAGATAAGATAATACATAAATATGGGGAAAATATGAATATTCCTAAAAAAGTTCTTGCGGCTCTTTTTCATCATTTTTTTAATAAGCCGTCATTTTTTAACACGCATTTTTAAAGCCGTTTCAATCATTTTTTTCCAGCTTTTCTTGCATTTTTTCTTTGCGTACTGCTTTTTATTGTACGTGCCTTTTTTCTTTCTCCCTCTCTCTCTCTCTCTCTTTTTAACAGACAAACGTGGCCCATTTGGGCCCAAAGAAACCTTAGCCCATTTGGGCTTTACAAAATACATCTCATTTGCCCTCTCTCTTTTCTTCTTTTTTTTCAATCACACTCTCGGCCCATACAGTTGGGCTCTTTTTTTCCATATCACAAAACCCCCCTTTTTTTAAAGCTCCCTCTCTTTTTTTACATGGACCCTCAACAAAACAATTTTTTTAAAAAAAATAAAACACGGTGGCCTGAGGGTTCCCGCTCGGGAACCCCATTCTCAAGAAGCGTTGCCTGGAGGTGTATCTGCGCCGCTTGGGGAGATCATGCATCGTCACCCCTCCCCGCTTGTGAAGATAGCACATAGGGTATTTGCGCCTCCTAGAGGTCTATTTGCGCGCAATGGGTAGGCCACCGCCAACGCGTGAAGAAGTGCATCAGGAGCACCAGAGAGGATCTCCACCATCTGGCAGATGAAGCGCCACTGCAGATGATGCGCGCGAGGGTCTGCGCGAGGAGGTGTGCTACTCGCGTGCGCTGCTTGGAGATCTGGTGGAGGAGGCTCTTGTTCTGCACCATCTTTGTGACAGGAGAGGAGTGCACGCAAGAAGTGCACAGCCGCCTGCTGCTGTAGATCAGGAGAGGAAGAAGGTACCGCTTTGATGAGATGTCGCACGCCTATGCGTGGGACTGTGCTGCTTTGATATGAGGCGACGTATTAGGGCTTGCCGCTGGTGTCACCTGGAGACCGTTGAACCTTCGTTGGGAGTATATTGCGGCCGTGGAACGGGCTGAACCTTCGCTGGGAGTCTATTGCGGCATCGCGTAGTCTGGAAGGCGCTACCTGAAGCCTGCGCAAGACGAGGAAGGAGGTACTCATGGTGCGTGGCTTTGCCTAGGGATATGATGTCTTTGGATCATCTCCTCCTGAGACTGGAGGTGGTGGTGCAGCGTGCTTGCTGCACCTATGAAGGTGATGTCACACGTCGCCTGGGGAGAGCAGCGTGCCGCCATATAGACTGAACAAATCTAGGGTTCAAAAACCCTGGAACATGAACAATCTTTGAAAATGAATGTGATATGCGCAATAATCTTTCAATAACAAATCTCCGAACATGTGAATAATATGCCAACGAATCTTGAACTAGCTTGAACAAATAAGAATAATCGAATCTCGAATAATATAAAAGATAAAATCGTCGAGGATCGACTCGCTCTGATACCATGTTAGAAAATAGGAAGCGGAAGCGGAATGGTAAAACAGAGCAAAAGAACAGAAAAATAGAATATGGAACACCATGATTTTACGTGGAACCCTACTCCGTGAGGAGCAGGATGAAACCACGAGAGAAGCCCTCAAAGGAGCATATCTTGCATTGCCTTTTCTCAATGGTTACAGGAAGTCTGGGGTTCCTTATATAGCCTCATGAGAGCCTCCAAATCCCACCACTGGTAGATGTGGGACTAAACTTAGTGTTGGGTAAATGGATCTTAGAGGGATCCATTTACCCACCTATTACATAAGTGATGCATGCTCCAAATACTCTAACAAGTTTGGAATAGCCAACATATCTACTTATAGGGTATCTAGTGCAATTTGCATATCTTGAGGTAAGCTTTATTTCCCTACGTCCATGCCCTTGTGCCATCGAATCCCCTTCACATATGATCAAACCATCAACATTCTCATCTTCATCATTGTCACTGACTTCCTTTTCTAGATCATTTTTTGGATCACAGTTAGAACTACTAGAGGTAGTAGAGAAATTTGGGTAATCTTGGGATTGAACATGATTAAGATTGGTTCATTTTCCCTTAGATTGCAATAGAGTATCTTGACGATTTTTCTTACTATAGTTATTTTCATGTCAATGAGGAGAACGAAGTTTCTAGTCCTCTATCTTCTTGCCAGTCTGAATGGAGTTGCCCAAAGGACTTACATAATCATGACATGCATCTAAGAAAAGAATATCTTTGATGAATCTATGATTCAACTACTCTATATGAAAATTTTAGCAAAATCCACTTAACAAATCACTAAACCAGACCCATAAAAATTTGTTAATTAACATTCATTAATATTGCAAGAAAATGGGCTAAAATCTATAAATAAATAACTCTATTTTTACCTAGTTAAACATATTATTTTATATACAAAAATTAAGTATTTTGACTTTATTCTTTCTCATATATATTCTTTAATTAATTAGTTACCTTAGCATTAAGAAACAAAATCCATAGAAAATGAGAAGTTCTGAACCTGTATACTATGTACATATTTACTTTTATTGATTGTATTTCACCTTTTTATTAACTTATAAAAATCCATAAAAATTAGATTATTTACGTATATATTGTATATATTAATACACTAATTAAAAACTTAATTAAAATATAAAAAAATTACAAAACATAAATTTATAAGGGTTTAATTAGCAATTAATCTTTATACAAAATATTTTTGTGTATAGATGATTTTTTTCTTTTTGGTCCTTCACAAAAGTTGTAGATCTCATTGATACCAACAACTTTTATGTCGACCACTTTTAAATTTGTCTCTTCCTTCTAATTCTTTTCTTATTTTCTTTTGTTGGTCAACAACTCAACTCCATGTGGCACTCAACCATTTGCCCACCTCACTGTCAGGTCAACCCACATGTTGATCAAACCACACCTCCTGTCCTAAGTGCCTTCCATCTGGACTGTTGGATCAAGATTGATCCAACAGTTAGAATCAGCTCCACCTCCCACCAGCTGCCTCACGTGTACCTCACGTGTACACCTCACACGCAGCGGGCATGCGCTCTCCCAGTCGTTGGATCTCTGGCTATCAAACGTCACTTGCATTCCATCTCCTTCCCCCGTGCATCGTTGCCGCCTCTGATGTTCAACCATCCCTCCTCCTTGCACCGACTACCCCTCACATCTGCTCGCTCTCCATCACACTACTTTCCTCACTCTACCTCGCCAGCCACCACCAAAAGCATGACCGTCAACCTAAACCCTAACTCATCATCAAACGCTCAATCACCCACATCTATTACAAGTTACTCCTTTATCATCATCGTGCATGTAACGTCGCCACCTTCTCGCCTTCAGCTAATGCCTCTCCCCCTTTGAATTCCCATCTCCAGTTGTTACTCCGCCCTCCTATAAAGCTTGGCCCTTACACAACCAGTAGGCCTAACCACCACTACATACTCTTCTCTCTAGCATGTTCCTCCTCTCTAGTGACAGATTGGAGAAGTTCCTATCATGTGACGATGAAACCTCGAGGAGAGGTGTGATCCACAGTCGACACCCTCGTGGTTATGTAACAGCTCTATGTTGTTTAGTCTGCACTCCTTTCGTCGAAGCACTTGAGCGACAATAGGAGCATCAGCTCCTCCATCAGTGCACTACTCCCATCACCTTCATCAGCCCCAGATACATAGACCCCTCTCACTTCTTCATCTTCAACGAATCACCAGGTCCATCACCGCCTTCAATTAGAACTCAAACCACCACCCTCCAATCCCCAATTTTTTCTCTGATTGATGGCATCCAATCTCTATCCTCTCCATTGTCTCTTCTATCTCCCATATACTCCCTACACCTTGCACATGCAGGGGTTCAACTCCATTCCTTCGCTCGATGACGGAGCACCACACCCCCTTTCTTCTTTTTCTAACCCATGTAGGAACCTCTCCTTGGTATCATTGATCGGGCAAGCAAACAAGGCTCCCATCTTCAGCTCCTCCGACGACTTCAGAGCACCACCTCTGCAGTCTAGCCATCGTTGGACCTCCGCATCTCTTCTGGGAACCACTTCAAGAACCCCTCGAGCTTCTCCCAAATTCAAATCACCATTATAACGCCAGCAGGGCTTTGGAGGGGTCGCGTGAGCCCCGCCTCCCCACCACCGCTCGCGGAGGAGCACGATGAACAAGCGCCATTGGATTTTCATCCAGTAGTGCCTATGCACATGCAACCTCGGTCTTCCGGTTAGCCCTTGCATATCTTGCCGCCATTCACCCGCGCATGGATATGGGTTGTCGATCACGCAATCAGACGGCCCAGGAGTACACCCAGCCTCTACATCGTACCTTTAGGATACGATATCTGAGCCTCCTCTCTCGCCACTATAGCACGCCACGTGGAGCTCTGAATCCTAGCCTCCGCCCGAACCTTTTCTCCTCCACAAGTTACGAATGTGCAATGAGGGAATTTTATGCCAACGCCCTCTTGCTTTCAGAAGAATGCACTCGAGCCCAATCACCTGTATTTCTCACATGACTTGGTAATTTTGCATCAGCTCCCATGGAAGTTTCAGATGTTATATATATATATATATACACACCCTCGCAGGCAAATATCAGGGACATCCCTTTGGCAATTAATAATTGTAGATGAGTCCTAATATGGACATTTTGGTATAATATCTTTATTTTCGTTGTAGTTTACACCATGAAAACTTAAACATGGAATAGCTTTCTCATTTTTAATCCATTTTGTGTGTATTTTGTCATTTTGAAGCTTATTGTATGCTCTTTCATATTACTTACTTTGTAAACAAATCGGAGCTTGGCTGAATTGAAATATAAATGGAGGAATGATTTGACATGCTATTCTTGGTTGTAAATATATGTAAATATCTAGTTAGGTTTTTCTTTTGACCTGCTATTCTTGGTTGTAAATATCTGTTTACATTTTTTTCCATTCACTTCACTGTTTATATCCATTGCATTCATTTCATTTTTTTCTCTTATTTGATAATTGTTTTTCTTACACATTTTCTTTTCTATTCTTGCGAGGGCCCACGGAGCGAAGGAGGCGATCTTAGGAGAGCCGAAGCACCCAAGCGACATGGAGGCGGCTTGATTCTTTACCAAGCCGCAGGATAGCGTGAGAAGAGGAGAAGAAGAAGTGAAGGAGACGGAAAAAAATTTTTGTTAAAGAGAGAGAGAGTTTCTTTTCCATTTGAACTTTGTAAAAGGACATTCATTTGTTGCGGTGTCTATTTCGTCAAGTGCCGGTGCACTTGAGAGACCTCATCGGTTTTGTTTTCATCGCCTTTATTTTTCTTTGTTTCCCGCGGATTTCGTGAGCTACCTCTTGATTGCTTTAATTAATTTGCTTGAGTCAGGTAATTAATTAGGTCTAAACACCATAAACAAGACATTTCTGTGCCTATAGAGTAGAGCGTAATTTGGACTTAGTCAAATTAACTTGTTCTTGCCGTTAATAGAAGCTATCATCTAGGACGGTTCACTTGCATTGCATATAGGATAGTTTATTTTAATTCTGCACTGATCACTTGCATGTAGAGTGCTGGCGACAAGGTACGCATCTCTAACCCCTGCATGCATCATTATTTTTAATCGCGCATTGGCATTTCCGATCTCCTTCCTTGTTTTCACGCACATAAGTTAAAAAGGAAATTGGACACTCGGTAGGCGATTCTTTGAAAACATTTTAACCAAGTGATAACTGCCTAAAATTAGGACTGCTGAAGAAAACTCAACCCTAAAAAAAACACCAGGAAAATCATTGTTTTGGGGAGAGTAACCCCCTCATTGTATTCGTTTTAACTTGCTTGCGTACACACTAAGGATAGTGCCCAAAACCCATAATTCAACCTAAGTGTTTGTACAACTTTGTGATTATCACCTAACTCTAAAATAGACAAGATTAAGAGACCGAACCTTCACGGTCTTCACATTGAGTTGAGTTGGTGAACTGAGGGTCTGTATTGTGTTTGATTGTGTGTGTGCTTGCTAGATCCTTCTGTGCATTTGCGCCTTCTTCTCCATATCTTTTGGCTTGACCCTCGTGCTCTCTCATCTTTTGTTTCGAAGATGTACGACTGGAGTTATTTTAACCCGATCTTCGCGGATACCTCGTACTCTCCAGACGATCCACCTTCCCTTTTTCAGGAGGACTTTCCTCCTGATTTTTGTGCATATCCGCCTAACCCATTATTTTAGGAAGCGGAGGACTTTGATTTTCACCCACCCTCATTCAGCCCACCCGGTCCTGAGATTTTGGAGTCACCTTTCATGATTTCCACACTTGAGACACTGAACCAGATGGTGGAGCATATGAATTCGAGGATTAACAATCTCTTTAACATAAATACGAGCCAGAACGCTGCTCCACTTTTTGAGGATATGGAATCATTTGAGGATAATCATGAAAGCTTGCAATCGCCCAAAATACAAAAAAATGAGAAAAATTTAAAAATCCAAAAAGATTATGGGAGACACATTATTGATTCATTTTGTGAGGAGAGGACCCAAAAACCCAATCATTTTCCCACACAATCATCCATTACATGTCCCAACCTTGACCCCGAGGATCCCATTATACAGACTGCTCTTGTAAATCCTCATGTAAATGTTGATTCCGACCTCCTCCCTTGTATGGATGAGGTCCAAAAATTCAAAAAAATGTTGAACAAACCCGAAGTGGTGGCCACCCTTCATGAGATCATTAAAGCTCCACTTCAACAGGCCATAACAGATTTATCTACTCCTCAACACAAAAAGAGAAAGCGAAGGAGAAGATCTGAGCGTCACATCTTGACCATGGCCACTGCCTACGCCATCTCCCACCGTCCATATTTTAAGAAAGGGAACACGACCACACCTCTTGTGAGTTGCTCCATATCTGACTATTTCTGTGATAACACTCTCCTTGACGGCGGTTCTTCAATCAATGTAATACCCTTCTCTATGGTACAATCTCTTCATCTTGGGCCTCTTAAGAAAACCAGGATGATAGTTCAATTTGCTGATAGATCTATCAAGAGGCCGAAGGGTATTCTAGAAAACGCTGTCATTTCTATTCAGGGCATGGATTTTACTTCGGATTTTGTTGTAATGCACATGGAAACCTCCGCCCCTGTGGAGCACCCTCCAATCATCTTGGGACAACCTTTCCTCGCCTCTGCGGGAGCCGTTATTGATTATGGTTTAGGAGAGATTCGCTTCCGTTCTGATATAGGGAGCGATGTGTTGATCACTACACCCACCACTGCCCAGAAACCTGCATCTCATAAGAACCCGCCCGTGTTAGCCAACCCCAAAGAATTTGACATCGATGATAATATCAGAGATTCTTATAATATGTTGGATGATAATGAAACCTAAGAATTCCTCTTGAAGGAGGAAGACTCGAAAGCATAGACCTTGGAGTTCCCCCTTCTGGTATGTGGCGATGTATTGATGACATCCGCAGAATTTACATGATAGACACCTTAGAGCGGAAGGCAGAGTCTGAAACTAGACAGGACGGACATGATTTGATTACTTCCACTGATGAGTTCGTTCCTATTCACCTTGATTCAGATGAGACCGATCAGGCCAAATTTGATTTGATTGCTTTTATAAAAGAATTTGGGCCTTTTGATAAAGGTGATGATCCAATAAAGGCTCGCCAGGCTGAAAATGATCCTACTTTTTCGAATAATGATTTCGAGCCATTTTACTTTGATGTTTGCGAGACTTCCCAGGCCAGAAATGACCATACTACTTCCAATAACCAGTTTAGGCCTGCACAATCTGAAACCGCTGAGGATACATTCTTGGTCGATTCTACTCAATTTATATCTAATGATGATCCCAATATCGACCTACACCTTGTCAAATCCATACCTCAGCGGTCCCGCAAGAAGGTTCGCTTTCGACCTTCTTGACCTTTGTACATCCACTCCTCTTGTATATCCTTTCGTTTTATTCTATCTTCTCCCGTTTTATCATTCACCCCTTTTCCGTGTGTGTATATATGCTATACTTAGGATGTGCTTTATCCTATGTATAGGGGGGGTGAATGATTTGTGTTGCTCATTTTCGTCCTGTTCATCACTCTTGTTGTTGCCTATACTTAGGGATACTCTACCTTAAGTATAGGGAGTGATGTTGTTCATATCGTGTCTTTTTATTTTTGAGTCTGTACATTCTCGTCATCGGTTTTCCTCTTTGTACACTCTACTATACTTAGGATTACTTGATCCTAAGTATAGGGGGGATCACCATCTTCTCTTCTTTTTATCTTTTCTTTTCACTTTTCTATACTTAGCACGAGTTATGTCTTCCTTTTTCGCTCTCTGATCACTATGAGGACATAGTTCGAGTTAAGTATAGGGGGTGTCATATATATTGTATATATACTTTAAACATAACTCGTACTTTTAAATACGTTTATTTGGGGGGTTATGTGTATAGTTTGTAAAATCCTTGTGCGTAAAAAAAACAACAACAAAAAAAAAACAAAAAAACAAAAAATAACAAAAAAACACACAAAAAAACAACAAACAAAACAAACAAAATAAAAGAAACAAACAAAAAAACAAACAAAAACAAAAACACCAAAAAAAAATCTTGTATATACTTGTATATATTTTACGAACCCTTTTTCCTTTTAAAAAAACTACAAAATCAAAAATCTATAAAAATTTGCATAACTCAAAAAAAATCCTTTCTTTTACATCGACATTTTTTCCCTCCAAAAATCCATAAAAAGTTCAAAATTAGAAAATTGTTTAAAAAAAGTCCTTTTCACATGTGCATCATTTCTTTTAAAAAAACCCCTTGCATGGTTCATATGTTGCATTTGCATTTTCCAGGATAGTATTGACATTTTAACTATGTCTGGAATAAAATTGAAGAATGGAGCTTATTTGGACCTTAATCCACCTAATTTTCAGAGGAACTTCACCGATAAATAGGATTTTAGAAGATTCAGGTATTTGACTTAATTCTTTGAGTTCCACATGACAATGTGCAGCGTTTGACTCTTAGTGTCTAACCAGCTCTCTTCATTCTGGGTATAACTCTGGAATAGGGAATCAATTTGTACTCTCGTACTATGCACTTAGCTCAACTCAGACGGGGTGTTGGAAGACTGTGTGAGTTTCTTTTCTGGTAGCGTGGAAATCTAAAGACCGAAGTACGGGTTGAAATAAAGCTTCGGAAAAGGGATGGATGGCTGGGCACAATTTTTTCTAAGACCCCAAAAAATGTACGGAAACAAAAGATTCTATATCCGTAGGGGCACAACAAGATCCAAGCAGAACCACCAAAAATCCAAATACAAAGAAGCCACTACCAAATAAATAACTGACCAAAAAGGTCCAAGCTTCAAGAAACCTGCAGATCTTGGTGGAGACTCGGCTACACTGGCCAGCTTCACAAGAAGAGGTGAGTACACTGGCCACCTGATGAATCCACGTTTCATCATCTTTATTCTATCATTTTGGCCTTAAAAACCCTAGTAAATGCGCGTAAATAGGCGTAATTCATGCATTTTAGCATTCATGTATATGTATGTAAATATTGTATAAAATGCGTTTTTTTTAAAGCCAAAATTATAGAATAAAGAAAAGAAAAGAAAAAGAATAAAATATTGTAAATATTTTATGACCCGAAACCCCGAGACCTAGGCATCTTGATGAATAGGTCGACAAGGAATAAAGTAGGGGGAGATAAGGGCCAAAAATACAGATAAAATACCTATACATTCTATTTATTCTTTATTCATTTTGGGACCTATTTTTGGTTCCACTTTTTGTACATCAAATAAAGAAACTTTGTATATGAAAGTTGTAGATAATAAAATAAAGAAAAATAAAAAATTGATTTCACAGAAAAATAATGTACAGATAAAAAGTTATGGTCTGAATAAAAATCCAGAATGCCAACTTCCCAGACCCGTATCTCACAAATAAAAACTCCAAATGCAGTGTACTCACCTTTAATTGTATATAGAAGAAAATAATCTAAATAATGGTGGTGGTTTCGCATTTGGCGGAGCTACGGTTTGAAAGTTGACTTTTGGACCCATATTGTATACTTGTACATATTAAAATATTCAATTTATTATTTATTCATTATTTTTATATTTTTATATTTTTATAATGTTGTAAATAATACTTATAATAATTATGTGCATTAAAATTAGAATAGAAACATAAATAAAATACAAAGAAAAATACTTGTATATATTCAATACATAGGTATTATACATACACTTATACCTGTATAAAATACACTTGTATTTTATTAAATATACAAAACATATCATAAAAATAAAATAAAAATATATTTGTATATATAAAAATATTTTATAATTTTAGAAAATAAAAACCAAAATAAAATAAACTAAAAATACCTAAATAAAAATAAAATACGTAAGTATATAGATATAGATACCTATAGGGGTATAAATGCAAACTTGTAAAAATACATTTCCTAAAAATAAATAAAAATCACTATAAAATACTTTATAAAAAATAAGCATTTTTCATTTTATAATAAAAAATCAATAAAATTGTTTTCTATTTTAATTTGATTTTACAAATATTTTTCCCTAGGTTTTTCCTGGTTGGTCCACGTGGACCAACCAGGGGGCTAGGAGAGTTGACCTCGGTCAACTCTCTGCCCAACACCTGGGCTGTGTCAGAATGATATTTCTTGGACTTCGAGGATTTTTGGAGGTCGATCCTTTCATCGAATCAGGTCGACCTCTTCACGAGATTTGTAGTCCTACCATCCAGCTATCACGCCTACCCTTTACCTCGAGGATTGGAGTTGAGATTCGCAAGATACGCCTCCTCGAAAGTCGCTCCTCGCCCAACTTTCAAAAACCCCCAAAAACTCCCATTCAAAGCTTGAACCCCTTTTGGTCCCCGTTTTGAGCCTCTTCTCCCACCTCCGGATCGACGTCGGTGACAGGGACGCCTCCAGCTGGACTAGGAGCGCTCAGGCGAGGACCGAGGAGGTCTCCACCCCCTCATCTCCGGCCTTGGCCGTCGAGGTTCCGACCTTGGGTATCTCACCCTTGAGGTCAAGTTTCTTGTTGATTTTGTGTCGTATGTTTTGCTCATTAGATAGCCAGTACCATCAGTATTCGATTTGAGTATTTCGTTTGTATTTTCGCCCCGCAATCCGCACCCGATTGGATCGCCGGAGCTCTGAGCTCCGGTGATCACCACTGACCATCTGCACCATCAAACGCCTCCCTTCCCGCCAATAACGCTGGGTTTGCATCCCATCTTGCTGCTG